>LQNS02278157.1:12146025-12164012 GCA_001587735.2 Parhyale hawaiensis
GAGCCGTACACCAGTGACAAAAAAGTGTATGTGAAAATATCTGAGGAAATCTCACCTCGTGTGGGCTGACCTGAGCTGCAAAAATACCTCTTGCTCCCATAAGGATATCAGATTATAGATTTGGGCGCAGCAACAAAAATGGAAGAGGTCGAAGTGAAGTGTGATCGATACGCTGACTTTCGTGACTTCGATTCTCTCACTCTGTATCGTGGGTACATTCTGAGACTTGGCACAGACTGTTTGTGTAGTAATAATGTTGGTGTACATTTAAGGCATTACTTAGTTTCAGTACTGCACCGCTTCAGTGCTTCATCTAACTTTTTCGCCCAGAGATACGCAGGTTTCAAGCACGTTCTGCGAATCGCCACTAACCTATCAAACAACAATAGAGTTACAGCGTACTTGAAGTGGATGAAATGTTGCAAAATGAGTGTGAGAGTGCGTGTACATCCAAGAAAGTGAAGGATCAATTCGTTAGAGACAACTGCTTTTACAATGCAAATACCGAATTTTCCTGAGATATGTAGGTAACATTTCAGTGAACGTATGATGAGCTGAGCAGGTACCTACATTAGTATGCCAGTAGCTAGCACCAACCTGTAATATGTAACAGTTATCTGCCCAGTAAATTTAGTCGCCGTTCGGTAATGCTCTTGCTAAAAAATATAAAACAAAAACATTATCAAGGACGAGAGAGAGAGAACTGGTGTCAAAAGAGACTCGCATTTTCTACTTACCTTTGACGTTTATCAAAAGATTTAGCTTGCTTTTTTGCTCTGTCAGTCGTGCGCGATAAGAACTCCCCAAAAGTTGCTTCAGTTGTTGTGAACGACGTAAGCTTCGCCGAGCTTGTTGGCATGCGATAGCCCCACAGCCTGCATAAATAACGATAATGAAAAGCAAATACAGAAGAAATCACTCAAGGTTGACATGACCGCCAGTGGGATGTTTGTTTTTGTGATAAACATCATTACTACATGGAGGTATTTGGAGGTTGAGTCTTTACGCCCTAGCCCCTTGACACCATATAGCATATTTTTTCACATGAGGTGCTGTGAGTGACAGTATGATTGAGCTGCATGCTTAGCTCGAAGATAGATTGAGAGGTATGTAATTCATCATTATCAATGACAGAGTGCTGCATTTTTTAAACAATATGAAAGACTATATCTTCCATTAACATCGCAACATTCTCTCTTGCCTTAAGTAATATAAAGTTATATCCAAAATATATAACTTAATGGTAGGTGATGCTGCATGACGTCTCTATGTCCAATGGAAAAGAAAATTATTGAATAGTAGTTGTTTCGTATAGGCTATGGAAAGATTGTAACCCTTCGTAAACGTTTGATTTAATCACAGCCTGGCACGATGGCCATCGCCGATTATACGAGGGCGACGGTGTGTAGTCCATCGCCATCGGAAAAACTGCAGCTTTTATTCGATGTTTGTGATCTGAGATGTTTGCATTTTTTAAAATGCGTTAATGCGATGGTCCATCGCCGACGGGTATGTTACCCGCGCCTAGAAGTGACTTTGGCCTAATTTCCGCACTTTTTAGGCCTAACCGTCGGAAAACCCGATCTAATTTCGAGTAAGCTGGATTAGAACCCTTCATAACTTCGGGTAGGTTAGGGGAGGGCAGGTCTGGTTTTCCTAAAAACCTATTTTTTTCAATTTCGGGTACATAATTTTTTGCATAGGGTGGCAGGTGGTTAGGTTATTTCATCATAGGTCATCGCAGATGAAAATTGGCGATTTTGGTTCGGATGCCGATGGAGCGATGGTATTGCCATCGCAATCGTAAGAACGATGGCGATGGCCATCGTACGATCGATTTTGCCATCGTAACATAATCGGAGATGCCGACCTCTGGATTTAGTTACAATTGAAATATGGTAATAATAGTCATTATGAAATTCCTTGCATGCTTAAGAATCTTTAGAAATGTGTCTCGACATATGATAACCAAATTTGCCTCCTCCTGATGTATATATGTACATACTATGTATATCCACGCAAGTACTTAAATACAACTGTATTGCTCTGACGGAGCTTCTTGCCTTATTGACTAATTTCATTAATGGAGCCATATTTTGACCATCCGCTGTCCTCAATGTTGGAAAATAAATAATTTACCTCAAAAAAGGCTTAATTCTTATATTCTACTACCTTAGAACCATGAAAGATCTAATCCTGATCCTGAACGACAAGTAATGCCTGGGGAAGTATGTCGATGCACTCCGTGTGAGACTGCTGCCTTCCTTCGCCATGCAGGCATTCAGTCGATGACTCAAGTAAGTTGGTGGTGTTGACCATCATGCGTGTTGACAGATAAGTTTTCTCTAGAGCCTTGTTGCAAGGCAGCATATGACGCACTGTATAAACTTGTGATCAAGCCGTCAAGCAGAAGAAATTTATGGCGCGCAGTCTTCTTGACTTGGAGAGGTATTCGCTGAAAGACTGAGTAACACGGTGAACATACAGTATATTTGAAATTGACATGGTGCATATACCTGTGTACTTGTAATATAAGCTTTGTAGCACAGTCCCCATACATATTTCTCAGTATACAAACTTGCGTAACAGCGAGCTGAAATCGATAAACAGTTCTACAGCCTCGTAGGTATACTGCACATATTTGTATAATTTGCGACACTAAAATTATATTTTACTAAATTTAACTAGCGCTGTGCTGTGGCCAAATGACGAAGATCGAAGATGTACCCTACGGCTGTTTTATTCCGTATTTTAGGTCTTCTGTATTTTGTATTGTAAAAACCGGTCAGAATTTCCCCTGAATTACGAAGACGCGACGTTGTGTTTGGAGTTGAATAGAGGTCGTATAACATCTTCAGAATCATATGCTCCTTCTTGGGCCATGAATAACTGTAGAAATGTATCTAACAGTTTCCATAGGGACTGTTGACAGCATTTTAAGACTTCTTTATACACATGTTTATTGCGGAATCATAACTTATACTCCTATCATTGAATAGATTAGCTTCATTTTCATAATGACTGTGCAAAGACGAATTGAACCAAAATTATGCTGGATGTTTTAACAAAGTAATTTACGCACAATTTGCAGTATCGCACTGCTCTGTTTGAGACTGAGAATCATTATCCTCTTTCTCTTTCAGAGCGTGCGAATGCAGTTCAGGTGATGCTGCTATATGAGAGAGACGATGCAGCTCTTCACAGTCTTGGAAAATTTCACGTCGCTGCTCTATCCGAGCCCCGATCCGAATATATTTTACCGCTAGTTTCATCGACCTTGAACGTGAAATACCCTTTGGATTACTCCTGACAGCAAAGACAGAACAGGCGAAGTGCAGGCTTACTCGCTTTCGAATGCCTGTCATTCAGTTACTGCGGTTCATCGCGAAACCTCCTCAGCCGCAGTGCACCTTGCTCCACTCGTGAGCAAATCTTCCTCACTCAACTTTATCCTAAACCAAATCTCGAGTGCTCGAGCACTCCACGCAAAATCCACGAAAGCAGATCAGCAGGAGCCGGAAAGTCTCTCAAATCAATAGGATAGAAGCAGGGGGCTGGGCCTGCTAGTATCAGCATGCAGTCGGCGTACGGCCATCACCAACCTTCATGGGATGTAAAGACGGCCGGAGCAGATGGGAACGCCTCTTATACCGTCGTTTGCTGGATGAGGGCATGAGAACGCTGAAAAATGTGGACGCATGAATTTGGACAGCTGCTCTGCAGTCTTTGCTACTGAGGCTTCTAAAGAGAAAGAACTATAAGCAATTTTAATTCAGACGAGATTGGGAGAATCTGGGTTGGTGTCATATGTAGACGCTGCCGAAGGCCTTCCATCAGGCTATAACCGAGAGAAGTAATAATAGCTATTTATAGTAAATACCAATGTAAACACCAATACCAACACGTGATGGGGTTAGCAATAACTATAAACTTTGTACAAAGCTACTTTTTGAGCAGTCGAGTATTAAGTAAAGACTGACTCTTTAAGCAGTAACAAATCGGGCCAATTCGCAAATAAACTACAAACACACTGAAAACTGTCCGGTCCGTAGATATAAGAGCGTCATATTAGTTATGCTGTAATATTAAGACGATGAAGATTTATGGCACATTATTATTTAAGGTAGATAAGTATGAACTAACTTAACGCTATAGTTAGTGACGTTCTGTATAAGGAACAAGTTACGGCAGAATTTTCTTGAATGACTAATATCTTGCTCAATTATTTTATTTAATAAATGCTAGTGAAGGCTTGTTTTTCCCCTGTAGCCGATTCTTCTTTGACGAAGACACGTATTTTCTATAAGTGCTCCTAGATCTGCTTAGATGTGTTTGGTAACAAAAAGCTGCCATTCTGAAATTTCAACGCTATCGTCAGCAGTTGCAGTTTTTTAATCAAGGTCACATCACTTGTTATAAACTTTGGGAACCTTTTATTCCACTTAGCCGCCATTAAAAAAAAAAATATTCATTAGAATGCCATGTTCTGCCAATTTCACTCCTTTCATTAGCTGAAAACATCTGTATAGCATTGTGATATTCAATCAAGTTGCTGCTCGTATACGGGACAAGGCTTTGCCCAATTACATGACAGTTGAGTGTGAACAATTCTTGCTGCATCTACTGGAATACTTGTTCCCCTGTCTGGGCTTCACCTGCTGCCAGTTACATTCGTTTACTGCACCGACTCGTCCGTTCAGCTAATCCGTTGTGGCTTGTGCGCTCGTAGTCTTTGATGAACTTGTCCTGAAAGTGGAGCGCCGCTTGCCTCTGTATGTCTTACAATGTATTCATTCAACAGTGATAGCCCTTGGGTGCATTCCTCTCTCCATGTCCTCAAGGTCTCTGAGAGACACGCTTGAGCTACGGTTGAAGCTCAGTCCGTATACTGCAGCCTCTAAAGTGTCCCACTCGTCCGTTCGATGGGTGTTTTTTGCCCTATCTGCGCTGGCATGGAATTTATTTTAACGTTGAACCTTGACAGTGTTGATATGCAAGCGTTCAGTTCAGTCGTGCGTGGCTCTTCTTTTTTAGTGATTTTCCTTAGCAGTGCTTTGCATGTCCTGGGACAAGGCCATCTAGACTCGTGACCTTGCCTGGGGTTGCACAGCTCTGCTTTGGATTCATGCCCATGGACACGCAGGCTCCTTAGCTTTTCAAAGTCGAAGACTGTTGCCGTCAGGGCCATTTCATGTACCTTAATGTTACTAAATAACTATTTAGATACGTTATTGCTACTATTTATGACATTTTATTTCTGTTTCCTGCAGTATCTTTTTTTTTACTCAAAGAAATCGCGATATGGGAAGATGGCTCATTAATACTGACATTGTACTGCCAATCATTAGAAATCAAATATCTTCTTGCAGAAGTCGAGAATAACTGTTACATTGCCATGAACTGATCGCAAATTACAGGGCACCGTCATAATAATTATACAGAACATCGAAGTTATCGAATATGCCGTTGTCCATCTAAAAGACAATGAGAGATACCTGCTGAAACCAATCAAACTGCATCGGGAATTACTCATATATTACTCATATTCCATATGTCATTTCAAACTTGGTCAGAGAACCAAGCGTCAGACTGAAATCCATTTACCTGAAATTATTACTCTTCTAGCATAGACCAAATGGAATCATCGCTGCTGGTGAATCAATTTTCATTTCGGGCTTCAATACAATGCAATCGGGTTCTTTTGTGCTCACTGATTTGAAGCGGATATCATTGAGAACATCCGTCACTACAAGGGCACACACGGTGCTGGGCATTGGGTATGTCCGTCTTTCGTCGACCGGCATCACCGATATGGGTGGTCTGTTAAACTCTGTTTAGTATAGTAACACTGTTATGATTTCGGAATACATTAGAAATTATTCAAAGTTGCACAGGATCGTGATATACCCATAGTACGTATTATCCGCATTGCCGGTGTTATCGTCACTAGTTGCTACATCTGGTGGATTTAAGATCAGGCGTGCTTTTAAGGTTAAGACGTCTCAGTTTAATTTTAAAAAGTCAAGATGGTCCCGTAAGTGCTTTCCGCTGAAACCGCTGACGAGAAGCTTGCAATGAGTAAAATCAATTTTACTGCACATTAGTGAGTCTCTCAGAGACAAGCCTCCCCGTAACGCAGTCCATGTTCTGCCCTCCTGTTCCTTCACTTTACCGGAGTCCCAATATTAGGTCAATTTAACTTGACATCAATATCGTCATTTATGCATCAACTGGTGCCATCTATGTTTGGCACGTTAAAGTATAGCTTTCACCAATCAACTCTGCCAATAGAATTATAACTCTTAAAAGTAAGTACACATGTGGATTGAAACTTGGTTAGCGACCAGGCTATTAAGCTGATATTTTGAATATTATGATCCAAACATTAAACAGAAAAAATGTTTGTTTTAGACACGGTGACATTGACCTACAGATCAGTGTTAAAGTGAAGACGCTTGAAGAGAAAAATGCTTTGTCATAACGGAACGCTTTAACTTTTTAGCTCATCCTTTTTACTTAAACGGTAAAGGGAGTTGCAGAATCACAATCGATAAGTATTTAGAGCCAGAATTCAAAGTCGAAGTGGAAAACTGACTGGAACCAGGAGTCTGAGTTGGGTCGATGGAAATGGGTCTGTTTTCTTCAGAAGGAGAGTCGGAAAGAGTATACCATTGTTGTGGTCCAAGGAGTGGGAGTCGGACTTTTTATCTGACTCTGCAACAACGTTGGTTAGTACAATTCACTGTTTCCAGTTAAAAACTTGGTTCATAGATAGTTTTTTTCATGGCGGGTTAACATTCATAAGAGCGAACAACAGTACTTGGATCGCATTATAAACTGAAAATACTTGCACAAGGAGATAAAGCTTTTTAGTAAATGGTGCTACGACTTTGCTTTGCTTTACCATCCTAAGTCTTTAATTGAATGCAGAATACTAATCGATTTGATGCGAGTGTACAGATTAAATGGATAATTCTATTCCTGGGTAGTATACAGTACTCGGAAGTATCTTGAGTTTTTTTAGGTATTAAACAATGTTTGATTGTTTTATAATAAGAACAAAATAGTGTACGTAACATATACTTACATAATCATACTTTGCAATCGTTATTCCCTTTACAAGTAACAACGTGGTGCACTGGAGTACAGTGTAGGGAAAGTACCAATTAAATTGCGTGGGCTTAGGGTTCTAGTTGAAAAGGTTCCTGAGCAGGAATCAGAAGGTGTACAAATACTTCCAATGGAAATAGGTTTTGGATGAGTAAAATAAGCTTGCTTTCAATCCTAATGTAAAACAATCCTTAAAAGAAGTTCGATTGAGTTCGGAATAATGTATCTTCGTTGTCGCTGAAACCATTTGTTGAAATTTCGAAGTATGTATGTAGAATGTGTATGAACTTCGTGTAGCGGTAAGAGACAGAGGCTTCATGGCTATGCATAGAAACACATTGTTTTGCGGTTTCCACCCAACTGCCAAACACTGGAACTGACGTCGCTTTGTTTAAGAGTGTGCTGCGTTGTCTGGAGAATGTAAGGGTACAGACCATTGTTCCATAACCAGCACTGCACTGCAAACTTTCACGACTTACACTTCGCAGAGTCCCCGCTTTGACTTTGAAGAATATATATAAACACGGCTATATGTTTAGTAGCAAAATTTTTTAAATAGCTGAAATGAATCAAACTCCACTAAGGCTGAAGTGTCGTAATGGCAAATTTTTATTTTTGTATTTAACGGACAATAGCTTCTATATAGCTTTCAACATAAGTATTTCATTTAATTTTTATTCATTTAGCCAAAAAATGCAATTATACTTCTTTCAGAATTCTCTGCTTTATATTACTGGCTGATAATCATATCGTTTTCGCTTCGTTATGGACACGCTATGAACTGGGATGCGGTGTAGTAGACGTATTACCGTAGATACATTACAGATAAGTTTGATACTGCAGTTGCACCTAGCGCTTTGTCATTTCCTTGGTCATTTCAACAATGCGCTTAGTGCGATCATTCAGTGAATATTAAATCTATTGTGAAGAAATAGTAACGCAAAGCCAACATGAACGCTCTAGCAGTCGACTATCAGCAGTTGCTGAAGCAGCCGTCAGAGCTGCGCAAACCCTTTGAAACCCTTAAAACTCACAATTTAACCTCAAGCACATAATTTATATCTTCAATGCGGAATTTTTAATTTGAACTAGACGGCCATGACGTATTGGGTCACCATCGTTTTTACTTCTCAAGGAATTTTCGACACTGTGCCTGGAAGCAATGATAAATATATATATATAGAGAGAGAGACTGAAATCAGATCTAAATATCAAATTTGTTAAAACAAATAGAGGAAATGTAACAGTGATTCTTGATAAAACAGATTACGACCAAAAAGTCGAAGAACATCTAAACAACGAGAATACCTACCAGTAGATGGCCAGCAATATTACACAGTGTGTTTAAAGAAAACTCAATAGCGCGCTGAAAAAAAATAAACTTGAGAACAATACCTTAGGTTGTACTGCTCAACTGCAGTAACGCCAACTTTGTACCGTTAGGTCAGGAAAAAGGCATAAGTTGTGTATCTCCAACCCCCGGATGCGTCTGAACGCTTTTGCTCAGCTACGCCGCGTAGGGGAAAGAAACGAGAAACAAAAAGTTAGAAGTCAAGCGGGAATAGGTCGGCTACCTCGATCAGCGGCCCAGCTCCCGAAAGAGAAGGGGAAATATTAAGAGCCTACCTAACTTTACAAAACTAACCTCGTCAGCAGGAACTGCGGCAAGCTACAACATCCCTTGTGGAGAAGGCACTAGGCACCCTTGGGGTTGTGAAGCCCAAATATATAGTGGCAAAGAAATGGCCAGCCAGAATATACCCTTGAGGGGCCATTTGGCCTATCATCTCTATTGTCAGCTCCCCAACTTATGTAACGTAGAATTTTTTTCAAATATCCTGACTCCCATCACCAACCTAGCACCATAGAAACGTAAAACACTATGGGTACAAATCTCCTTTTGGAAGGTATCAACTTCCCAGAAGATCAAATATTGGCATCATTCGACGTCAATTCATTGTTTATTCAATTCCGATAGATCTGTCCCTGCAGTGTGGGCAGACAAAAATGACTTAACATCAAGATTTAATGAAAGAAAAACAAACCTCAAAATGGAAGATATTTCGACTCTTTTAAAAATATGCATTGACGCTAACTTCTTTAAATGGGGAGAAAATTTCCACAAACAGCAGCACAGAACGCCTATGGGATCTCCTTTCTCTGTTTTCTTAGTTAATTTGATAATTCAGCATAAAGAGGACTTGATTTTATCTAGCGCAGCCTGTTCAAACCTTTTTTAGTCACATCAATGGAGTAAATCAGCATATGCAATTCACAGCGGAAATTGAAAAGATCTCCAGTAGCCCTATCTTGACCTATTGATAACTCACAAACCAGCGGAACAGTAACCTTCAATATCTACTGGAAACTGACCAGCTCCAGTAACTCCTATAACCTCTCGGTGGTGAAGTGACAAACGCTCGGCATCGCACCAAGGGAGGCCCGGGCTCGATTCCTGGACAGTACGCTACGAATTTACACTGCGTGGAACACTCCAGCACCGAGAGGCCAGTTGAAGCAGGGCGAGGGATCCCATATTGACACTCATCACGGACTGCTTCTCCTGCTCTTCACACTACCAGTTCTACGAAATTCTAGAATTAAGGCTAAAGAAAACCTCGTTAGGTATATCCATTGTATCATTGTATACGAGATAATATATTATGTTAATTATTTATTATTTGACATATTAAAGTTACCACACCACTTGACTGACAGAAGCGAGAAATCTCGTTCACTAAAAAATAAAATCGAAGGGCAACAAACAGTCACCAACATCCTGTATGAAAATGGATATCCAAAATAGTTCATAAAATCGACTCTCAAGAAGAGCCGACGACCTACTCAGAACAATCAGCAATAAAGAAAGATCAAATGCGTATCCGCTCCTAACATAAAACGTGCAATAAAAAAACAAAACCAATACTATACCGCCATAACATTTGCACTGCCAGTAAACCAACGAATACATTGTAAACGTTCTTGAACAACAGTAAAGGAAAACTCCCTCTCGAAGAAAGGAATAACGATGCATACTAACTTGACTGTAAAGACTGACACTGTGTACAGTACGGTCCAAAACTAAGGGACAAATTTTCAAAACGGCATAACTTTTTTCTAACCATACCAGGCACTTCTTCTTTTGCACACCATTAGCTAGTAAAAAGTTGATTATTGTGTTAAAATTTGAGACTTTTATGACGGATAATGAAAAAGTTATGAACGAAAAGTTTTTCTCTTGAAATTTATAACTTCCAAAACTATGGGACAAAAAAAGAAGAATTTAGTTAATTTAATATTCAGTCCGTATTCTTTATTTACATCGCAGACAAAGTTTGACACTGCCATTCGTAAGCATTATTGTTCATGTCATGATGACACAACTTCAGAAAGTTGATTATATCCTGCGAGAAGATATCATCAAGTTACACAAGAATAATTTTGCTATTAGAGAAATTTAGGAGAAGATAAACCGTTCGAAAAGTGTTGTGGGCAGAATAGTGAAGTAGGACGATGAAATCGACTGCATTGGTGCCCCTAAAAAAGCCGACAGGACCGTAGAGAAGACAGAATCATCCAGCGTACCTCAGTGATATATCGTTTCAAGTCCTCAGCTGCGATAAGTGAAGAAATGCATGACACAACGTGTATGAACATCTCAGGTCAGACCGTTTCTCGGCGCCTTCAAGAAATAGGGTTGTTTGCGAGACGGCCACAGAAAAAACCGCCTGTGAGTACCAAGAACAAGAAAAAGAGATTAGAGTTTGCAAACAAGCATGCTAACTGGTCCCTTGAAAATTGAGCTAGAGTGTTTTTCAGTGATGAAAGCAAGTTCAATTTGTTTGGTAATGACGGTAAAAACTTTGTTGGAAGACGTGAAGGTGAAAAATTAAGTGTAAAGTGTACCAAGAAGACTGTGAAGTTTGGCGGCGGGAGCTTGATGGTTTTCTGTATGTTTTTGAGTCAAGGGACATCGCCTCTCGTTCGTTTGCAAACCCGTGTGAATGCTCAGGTGTATAGAAATTTGTTGAAAAATATTGTCTTGCCTAATATTGTAAACTCAGGTGTCCCCAGCCCTATCTTCATGCAAGACAATGCCCCTGCCACAAGGCAAAGACAGTCATAAGTTACTTTGAGCAGCAAGATCTCGAATTATAGATTGGCCACCAAAAAGTCCTGACCTTAATCCAATCGAGAATCTTTGGGAAACATTAGTGGTGAAAGTTATGACAGAAACCCTATCAACACGGAAGATCTTTGGATTAAACTTCAAGAGGAATGGGCGAAAAGTACTGTTGAAGATTGTCAGAGTATCATTCGGTCATGTAGTCGACGATGTGCAGTCCAAGGGACTATTTACCAAACATTGATTGTTCACCACCATTTTGCTAAGTATTTCCAGCAAAATATTTAGTTAAATGCACTTTTTTTTCTTGTTTGTCCCTTAGTTTTGGACGTTATAAATTTCATTAGAAAAGCTTTTCGTTCATAACTTTTTTATTATCCTTTATACATGTCTCAAATTTTAACACGATAATCAACATATTACTGGCTAATAGTGTGCAGATGAAGTAGTGCCTGGCATGGTTAAAAAAAAAAAAAGTTACGCCATTTTGAAAATTTGTCTCTTAGTTTTGGACGGTACTGTATATTGGAGAGACGTGTAAGTACATAAGTTTCGGAAAGGATGAGAGAACATGGCAACAATACTAAATAAAATATTCAAGCATATCTTGTCAACAATCATGTGAAATCAACTAATCATCAAACGTCACTTGAACTCTAAAAATAATCTCTAACTATAATGAGCCCAATCCTACGTCTAGAAGACTTTTATATAGAAGCTTTCCATTTTCATTCTCATCCAAATTCTGTCAATGAGACAAGTTTACTTTTCCGTAGCTTACTTCCGCGTCCGACAATAAAACAAAAACAGAATTTCAGTTTCATCCATTTCATTTGGTTATTTGTAATTATTTGCTGTGTTTTGTTGGTACACAAGATACTAAGGGTAAGCAGATAGCTCCAGCTGGTGAAAATTTCGTTACCCTGAAGACGAGTCACCTAATGGCTCGATAGCTCGGGATCGAATAAACTACAGAACTAAGAAAGCGTTCTAACTTATACCTACGAAAAATGATTTAATGAAATCAATAATGAAATGAATAAATATGTATGAATATGACGTAGCCCAGTTGTATTTTCCCTACCCCTTTTACATTTTTAACATACACGTTTATGCAGCGGAGCTCAGGCGGGCCTTCACCATTTGTCCCCCCGTTTATATAGTGTCATTAAATATTCAACGCTGGAATTTCTTCCCATCTTATAAGGAATTTTGATATTCCTTTTAGCTTTGAAAACAGTAAACGGATGGTATCTGTCAATCTTCTTAGCTGCTGATATTGGCCAAGTGACAAAAATTCTGTAATTTAAATCCTTTAGTTCACTTGACGGCAATACTATACGGTATCCTGGTTCCGAAGCTCCTTTTAGGTATCCGTCCCGTTCTGACTCCTGAACGGTAACATAGATTGTGTTGCGGAGTCTAAAACTTCCCCGCCAAAGACGCTCAAATTTTTCCTATCTTAAAGCGAAGAGTATGTGTGCAGACAAGCAAATATATAGAGAAATAAATAATCAAGTAACAAAATAAAGTTCACAGTGTTTTAGTATAATACTAGACGGCCCGTATACTGTTGTGTCGTCATCAAGATCTTCTGTACTTTGGAAAAAAGGGGCGTTATTCAGCTGGTCATGGACAACGCACTATTTGACCGTCCACTCTTGCCCGCACGGGTCACCATCACCAGCTTCTCTCTTTCTCAGAGGTATATAAACACTCTGTAAGCAAGGGGAAATAAAGGTATATACAGTATATGTTTGTGTCCAATTCTCGTTAATAATTTCCAAATTTCAACATTTTTCCGGTACAAGGATGCTCTTTCCACACGGCTACAGTCGTATCTGGTATATAAATTCAGTTGTGGGCGGTGCCTATCTGTGTACGTCAGAATGACGTCACGTTGCCTATTAGCCAGAGTCGCTGAGCACGGTGGGAGGAACTCCGTACGGAAAACATATTGGACAATCCTCCTCATTCATCAGTCCGCCAGCATGATGAGCAGCGTTGCACGTGTATTCTTAAATAGTTTTAGTGTTTTAAAGACTGCCAACAGCGTTGTAGAATCAAGAATTTTAGAATCCCTTTATATCCACAAACTCAAACCCGATCTCAATAGCAACAGCAGTTCCTATCCCTTGAAACTAGTCAATAGATAATTTTTTTTGGTCAATTTGTCCCTAGAAACTAGTCAATAGATTATTTTTTTAGTCAACTGTATCAACCCTGTTTTGTATAGTTTGAATGACGCAAAAGTTTTTACTTCTGACTTTGTATTTTTCAGAACTGATGATGGAGCAGGTCTCCGAAACGTTTTTAAAATGATATCATTTTTAACAATCGTCTTTGCTTTTAAATTTCTNAAAACTAAGGGACAAATTTTCAAAACGGCATAACTTTTTTCTAACCATACCAGGCACTTCTTCTTTTGCACACCATTAGCTAGTAAAAAGTTGATTATTGTGTTAAAATTTGAGACTTATGACGGATAATGAGAAAGTTATGAACGAAAAGTTTTTCTCTTGAAATTTATAACTTCCAAAACTATGGGATAAAAAAGTAGAATTTAGTTAATTTAGTATTCAGTCCGTATTCTTTATTTACATCGCAGACAAGTTTGGCACTGCCATTCGTAAGCATTGCTGTTCATTTCATGATGACACAACTTCAGAAAGTTGATTATATCCTGCGACAAGATATCGTCAAGTTACACAAGAATAATTTTGCTATTAGAGAAATTTCTAAGAAGATCAACCGTTCGAAAAGTGTTGTGGGCAGAATAGTGAAGTCGGACGATGAAATCGACTGCATTGGTGCCCCTAAAAAAGCCGGCAGGCCCCGTAGAGAAGACAGAGTCATCCAGCGTACCTCCTCAGCTGCGATAAGTAGAGAAATGCATGACACAACGTGTATGAACATCTCAGGTCAGACCGTTTCTCGGCGCCTTCAAAAAATACGGTTATTTGCGAGACAGCCACAGAAAACACCGCCTGTGAGTACCAAGAACAAGAAAAAGAGATTAGAGTTTGCAAACTAGCATGCTAACTGGTCCCATGAAAATTGAGCTAGAGTGTTTTTCAGTGATGAAAGCAAGTTCAATTTGTCTGGTAATGACGGTAAAAACTTTGTTGGAAGACGTGAAGGTGAAAAATTAAGTGTAAAGTGTACCAAGAAGACTGTTAAGTTTGGCGGCGGGAGTGTGATGGTTTTCTGTATCTTCTCTAGTCAAACAACATCGCCTCTCGTTCGTTTGCAAACCCGTGTGAATGCTCAGGTGTATAAAAATTTGTTGAAAAATATTGTCTTGCCTAATATTGTAAACTCAGGTGTCCCCAGCCCTATCTTCATGCAAGACAATGCCTCCTGCCACAAGGCAAAGACAGTCATGAGTTACCTTGAGCAGCAAGATCTCGAATTATAGATTGGCCACCAAAAAGTCCTGACCTAAATCCAATCGAGAATCTTTGGGAAACATTAGTGGTGAAAGTTATGACAAGAAACCCTATCAACACGGAAGATCTTTGGATAAAACTTCAAGAAGAATGGGCGAAAATTACTGTTGAAGATAGTCAGAGTATCATTCGGTCATGTAGTCGACGATGTGCAGCTGTAATCGAAAGCAAGGGACTACTTACCAAACGTTGATGGTTCACCACCATTTTGCTATATATTTCCAGCAAAATATTTAGTTAAATGCACTCTTTTTCTTGTATGTCCCTTAGTTTTGGACGTTATAAATTTCATTAGAAAAGCTTTGCGTTCATAACTTTTTTATTATCCTTTATACATGTCTCAAATTTTAACACGATAATCAACATATTACTGGCTAATAGTGTGCAGATGAAGTAGTACCTGGCATAGTTAAAAAAAAGTTACGCCATTTTGAAAATTTGTCCCCTAGTTTTGGACGGTACTATATATTGGAGAGACGCGTAAGTACATAAGTTTCGGAAAGGTTGAAAGAACATGGCAACAATACAAGATAAAATATTAAAGCATATCTTGTCAACGATCATGTGAAATCAACTAATCATCAAACGTC
Source organism: Parhyale hawaiensis (assembly GCA_001587735.2). Taxonomy (NCBI): domain Eukaryota; kingdom Metazoa; phylum Arthropoda; class Malacostraca; order Amphipoda; family Hyalidae; genus Parhyale; species Parhyale hawaiensis. Next base: position 12,161,301 of record LQNS02278157.1, read on the forward strand.
AGTTGAACTCCTAAAAATAGTCTCTAACTATAATGAGCCCAATCCTAAGTCTAGAAGACTTTCAGAAGCTTTCCATTCTCATGCTAATCCAAATTCTGTCAATAAGACAAGTTCACTTTTCCGTAGCTTACTTCCGCGTCCGACAATAATACAAAAACAGAATTTCAGTTTCATTCATTTCATTTGGTTATTTGTAATTACTTGCCGTGTTTTGTTGGTACACAAGATGCTAAGTGTAAGCAGATAGCTCCAGCTGGTGAAAATTTCGTTACCCTGAAGACGAGTCACGTATAATGGCTCGATAGCTCGGGATCGAATAAACTACAGAACTAAGAAAACGTTCTAACTTATACTTACGAAAAATGATTTAATGAAATCAATAATGAATTGAATAAATATGTATGAATATGACATAGCCCAGTTGTATTTTCCGTACCCCTTTTACATTTAACATACACGTTTATGCAGCGGAGCTCAGGCGGGCCTCCACCATTTGCCCCCACGTTTATATAGTGTCATTAAATTTCAACGCTGGAATTTCTTCCCATCTTGTAAGGAATTTTGATATTCCTTTTAGCTTTAAAAACAGTAAACGGATGGTATTCGTCAATCTTCTCAGCTGCTGATACTGGCCAAGTGACAAAAAATTTGAAATTTAAATTCTTTAGTTCACTTGACGTTAATACTATACGGTATCCTGGTTCCGAAGCTCCTTTTAGGTACCCGTCCCGTTTTGACTCCTAAACGGTAACATAGATTGTGTTGAGGACTCTAAACTTCCCCGCCATAGACGCTCAAATTTTTCCTATCTTAAAGCAAAGAGTATGTGTGCAGACAAGCAAATTTATAAGTAAATAAATAAACAAGTAACTAAATAAAGTTCACAGCATTTTAGTATAATACTAGACGGCCCGTAACCTGTTGTGTCAACATCAAGATCTTCTGTACTTTGGAAAAAAAGGGGCGTTATTCAGCTGGTCATGGACAAAGCGCTATTTGACCGTTCACTCTTGCCCGCACGGGTCACCATCACCAGCTTCTCTCTTTCTCAGAGGTATATTAAACACTCTGCCCAGGTAGCATTGAAACTTATATTGATATTAGAATAATATTATGAAGTAACATTATATAAGGTTATACATCAATATTAAAATAATATTTTAGAGTGCCAATTATTTCAATGTTAGGATAACATTATTCACAAAAATTATAATAATATTACAGCGTAACATTAAATGTTATGGTATAATATTATAATAATAGTGAATCCTTCATTTTGATGATATTCTAATATTAATTAAAGGTTATATGATAATAATTGTTACATAATAATAAGAAACTAATATTGAAATAATGTTTCCTAATGCTATAATAATATTACTGCATAACACTAAATGTTAATGTATAATAATTAAATAATATTTAAGCTTCATTTCAATGTTATTCCAATGTTAATTAAATGTTATATGATAATAAATGTTGCATAATAATATTAAACTAATATTGCAATAGGGTTTCATAATGCTATAATAATATTAGTGCAAAATATTAAATATTATGCTGTAATAAAAAATAACACTGAAGCCTTATTTTAATATTATTTTAATATACATAAAATGTTACATGATAATAACTGTTACATGAAACTAATACTGGAATAAGGTTTCATAATGTTATAGCAATATGTTCATGATATGATTTTGATGTTAGGATATCAGTATTTTCCACTAATAAAATTGCATTGCTTAGTAATATTAAATATCATAAAAACCTTATGCAACATTGTTCTAACATGTTTTTCATATGTAACATTCAGTGTTATACAGGTAATTTTTTTTAAACAACATAATTGCTATCTGGTCATAAAGTATGCCCATATAATAATTATAGCATAAATATATAGCGCTTAAAAGTATTTAGCTAGAAAAAACTGCAAACCAGCATAAGATAAAATTTAAAGTACATTTACCACCTAACAGAAGCTTGCTTCTGCAGCTTGGTCAAATTGTTTATACTAGTCTATGCAATAATCAGAATAGAAATCTTCTCCAAACGAAAAAGATAATTCTGCTTTATAATTATGAATGAATTGTAAATAATTGTATAAAAATTTAATACCCTAAATGGTAGTAATGATGCAAAAATATTGTAAATGTACAAAAATACTATAGCTTTAGCCTAATATTTAATTCCTATGCATATATATATATATATTAACAAACAAAATTTTGACATAGCTATTTAGCTAATGTTTACATTAACTACTAGTTGGTTCAAGCAGTTGGAGTCGGAATATCTTAAAGACCCGGAAATTCTGGAGGGCCTGGAGTTGGAGTTAGACCTTGAACCATCCGAGTGATCCAACTCCGCAACCCTGACAGCAGTACTACCAGGGTTGAGGAGTCGGATGGTTCAAGGTCCAAATTCAACTCCTGGCCCACCAGAATTTCTGACTCCAACTCGAAGTTAAGATTTCCCCACTCTGATTTCTGACTGCCGACTGTTAGGTTCAACTAGTATTTAATATAAAGATGAAACGTCTCTAAATAATTTTTACCCATAGCTATATATATATATAGCTACATATTAAGTTGAAGATGCAACTAGTTTTGTACTTTTATGATATTTTGCAACAGCATTATTTCGGACATTAAATTGAAGTCCTTATTAAAAAGTTGGGTAGAATTTTTGGACCAGGTACATTTTGAGAGG
>LQNS02278157.1:12165599-12193453 GCA_001587735.2 Parhyale hawaiensis
CTGATTAGAGGGCTTGGGAGCCAAACTAAAAGCATATCTTGGTTCCCCAGGAACAGAACAAAAGAAAAATACCCATGGAATAAGAAATTTCGAAAATAACAAAAATTATTTTTGATCGCGTTTTACTTGAATCTGGACCAGTGTGCTATGAAGCGAAATCTGCACCGTCAGAGAAAAACAGTGAACTAGAAGAAATAATTGTCTACTGCCTGTCAAAAATCACCTCGTTAGTGGTCCGTTGATCATCTACCGATTTTATACGTCGTGACTTAAGAGAAAAAAAATTATGAAATCGGACCCCAGAAGCTGCATGCATATTGGTCCGATTTCAAGAAGTGGTTCAAGCAAGAACTGCTTTCAGATAAAGGGATAAAGATCCCACTTTCGCCATCTTCTGCTACCTGGCCATCGATCTTAATGAAAACGTAACTCAATTACAAAAGGAAAGTTATTTTGTTGCTTTAATCGCAAATTGATTAGAAATTTAAAGCAAAGATGACTGTTAAAAATGATATCATTTTAAAAACGTTTCGGACACCTGATCCATCATCAGTTTTGAAAAATACAAAGTGAGAAGTAAAACCATTTGTGTCATTCAAGCTATACAAAACAGGGTTGATAAAGTTGACTAAGAAAATTATCTATTGACTAGTTTTTAGGGACAAGTTGACTAAAAAAATTATCTATTGACTAGTTTCAAGGGATAGAAACTGCTGTTGCTATTAAGGTCGGGTTTGAGTTTGTGGTTATTAAGGGATTCTAAAATTCTGAATTCTACATCGCTGTTGGCAGTCTTTAAAGCACTAAAACTATCTAAGAATACACGTGCACCACACTGTTCAGCATGCTGGCGGACTGATGAATGAGGAGGATTGTCCAATCTGTTTCCCGTACGGAAGCTCCTCCCACCGTGCTCAGCGACTCTTGCTAATAGGTAACGTGACGTCATTCCGACTTACACAGATGGCACCGCCCACAACTGAATTTATATACCAGAGACGACTGTAGCCGTGTGGGGAGAGATTCTTGTACCGAAAAATGCTGAAAAATTTTGAAATTATTAGCGAGTATTGGACATAGTTTAACAGTATTAAAATATTAAGTAAAAAGTACAAGCTCTTTGTACTTGAGTACAAGCTCTTTTCATAATTTTTCCGTAGGGTTTTCGAAGTATGGCAATGAGCAGTAAAGTAGGCGGAGGCCATCTTGATTATGGAATGCATCAGGGGAGTACTTTTTTGATGAAAATTTCTTGATTTGAGAATTGCCATACTTCGCATACCCAACGGAAAAATTAAGCAAAGAGTTTGTATCACTTTTTACTCAATATTTTAGTACTGTTAAACTAGGTCCAATTCTCGTTAATAATTTCCAAATTTCAACATTTTTCTGGTACAAGGATGCTCTTCCCACACGGCTACAGTCGTCTCTGGTATATAAATTCAGTTGTGGGCGGTGCCCATCTGTGTACATCGGAATGACGTCACGTTGCCTATTCGCCAGAGTCGCTGAGCACGGTGGGAGGAGCTTCCGTACGGGAAACATATTAGACAATCCTCCTCATTCATCAGTCCGTCAGCGTGATGAGCAGTGTTGCACGTGTATTCTTAAATAGTTTTAGTGTTTTAAAGACTGCCAACAGCGATGTAGAATTAAGAATTTTAGAATCCCTTTATATCCACAAACTCAAACCCGATCTCAATAGCAACAGCAGTTCCTATCCCTTGAAACTAGTCAATAGATAATTTTTTTTTAGTCAACTTGTCCCTAGAAACTAGTCAATATATTATTTTTTAGTCAACTGTATCAATCCTGTTTTGTATAGTTTGAATGACGCAAAAGTTTTTACTTCTGACTTTGTATTTTTCAGAACTGATGATGGAGCAGGTCTCCGAAACGTTTTTAAAATGATATCATTTTTAACAATCGTCTTTGCTTTTGAATTTCTAATCAATTACNTTGAATGACGCAAAAGTTTTTACTTCTGACTTTGTATTTTTCAGAACTGATGATGGAGCAGGTCTCCGAAACGTTTTTAAAATGATATCATTTTTAACAATCGTCTTTGCTTTTGAATTTCTAATCAATTACAAAGTATGCAACTTGGCCTGTTTTTTCGCCTATCTTTTTCCTTAAAAGCGGACAAGCAATAAAGAAATACACGAAGCTTTTTATTATATTAGGATTATCCCTCATCTTTTCAGTTAAAATCACGTCACTGTTTTCCGTGACGATATGAAATCGAACAAAACCTATAATATTTCACATAACAGCTGCTCATGTTTCTCAACCTTGTCACTATGCAAACTGCACATTTAAATGCGTAATATAAGGTTTCCAGAATTCCGTAGTATTGCAGTCCTTATAATGTCAGCCACACACTTATAACCTTTATGAAATGATGTATTGTCATAAGGCTTGCGCCATTTTAGGCAATAATATTGAACTGCAGTCTTTTTCCCCATCTCTGCNGTAATATAAGGTTTACAGAATTCCGTAGTATTGCAGTCCTTATAATGTCAGCCACACACTTATAACCTTTATGAAATGATGTATTGTCATAAGGCTTGCGCCATTTTAGGCAATAATATTGAACTGCAGTCTTTTCTTCATCTCTGTTGCCAATTATTTTCTCTCGAGAGGATAAACAGCCTTTGTCACTCTGTTATCTCTTTGTTTGCCCGTCAGGTTCTGACTTGACGCCTTAAGCTCGCACAAAATTGTGTGACCTAACAAATACAGTCCGAAATATAATATCCTACCAACTTAACCAAAATTTACTTCTTTGATGTCCTGTAACCTAGAAATCAGCTACATTCACTTGTGCACCATGTAATATTTTAATGAGCTTCATTTAATGTTTCCATGAGTCCTGAAAAAACATAATTATTATTATTTTATTTCTATTATGCTAAAGGCTGCGCTTTGCAAGTAAAATTATCTTAAATTGTGCGCTTGCGTTCACTCTGCCTCCTGACACTTTAGTTTTTGATTCTGTGAGTTTCGGAGACAGCAAAAACTATTAAACGTCAGAGACTAAATACTCAGTATAGAAAAAACTTAGCAGAACATTTTCAACGAGCGTACTCTGAGGGCGCAATACTCCGCCAAGCAAATCAGTGTTAACAAAAATTCAAATTGGTCCTGAAACTAGGAGTTACTTTTTATCACCACCAAAGTTTAGCTTTTTGTGATTCCTGGCAGTAACAATAGCTTCTGTAATTTTCCTGAAGATCCATCCGTATTTTTTTGAGACATGTTCTGGCAAATATTTCGACGAACATCAGTCAAACAAATGAACGGACAAGCCGATCATCACCAAAATTTAGTTAATAGTGCCTTTTAATGTTTCCAACAATTCTTGCAATTTTTCAATATCACTGTATCTTTTTGAACAATATTTTGACAGATATTTTGGTAAACATTAGTTAAACACACAAACAGACGAAGTGGTCATCACCAATATATTGTTATTTGTGCCTTTTAATATTTCTAACAATTTCTACAGATTTCACGAAGACCTGTTTATAACTCTTTGAGTTATACGTTTACAGACAACCATAAAACAAACATAGAGACAAAAAAAGAAATGTACAAATAGATCAGCAGAAAAATTTGGTCATTTGTTCCTATATTAACAATGCCAACTAGTCCTGCAAATTTTATAAAGATCTATCCGCAATTTGAAGCTACACTATACTGAGAAAAAAAGGCAGACAAACAATCAGCTGAAGTTAACAGTTAATCATACATTCCCCCAAACATATCTAACAATCCCTGTGAATTTCGTAAAGATACGTCCACAATTTTTTCAGCTAGTTTGGTGACAGACGAAGAGACAGTCAAGAAAAACATAACTTCATCAGTGCATGCAAGTAATAAACATTACGCAGTTATAACTGTACAATGGCCTACTGGTGCTACTTCAATTCGTGAAATTTAATCAAAATCCAAAGCTTGTGTTATCAAATATTTGGATGTTTTAATTATTCTTTTAAGTACCATGCAAGCCTCGAAAACTGATACCTAGACTGATTAACTATAATATAGTGCATTAATACATTAGGAGGTGATAGTGCTATAACGTGCAGCACAGGATCGAAAGTAGTGAATGTCTCGAGTTGATAACAATAAGCATACAGACCTCCGAGTGAGCATTGATTTAAGGTTGTTTTCAGCATACGAGTGTTTTTTCCCACTGAAAAAATTAGCGCCGTTTTTAAGTTGGCTGATGACTACAACTATAGCCGCATACGGTCACATATGCAAAGAGTCAAAATGAAAGTATACAGTCGGCAAAATAAAGTCGATTAGGCACCGTAAATGGAAGTAACAATAATTAAGATTTAAGTAACACAGCTGCAGCGTGTGGTGATCAGTACGGTAGTTTTGGCGCCCTGTTTCACATTGGTGACCGAATATTTAAAACGGCCTTCATTTGAGACTGAAACAGCTTATTTGCCCATAGTGCGCTCAACAACGACTCCAATTGTACGGCTACTCGTGCGAATGGCACAGGGCGCAAAACATTTAGAAAACAGCACAGGGTGAGTAGTTACTGGATTTTTTTTATTTTTAAGCCGAGTAATGTAGTTAATCTAAACTTCAACGGTATAGTTACCATTGCATATTATCGACATCCTATGTTTTACCCAGCCTACACACTGACTGGAAATAGATGAGCTTCTATAGGTCCTTGAAGCAAATGCTCTGAGAAATATTGTCACTTCGAACGTTTGCTCACAATTTCTATATTTTGTTCAGAGAAAAATTGGCTGCATAAGCATTGGTATCAACTTTAAGAGACAATGATGCATTGAAACTCAACAACCAAATACTAAAAAAAATCAATAGCCTAGGAGGAATTAAGTATATACCTATTTTACCGGTAATTTTCAAAATATGAGATATTAATTACAGTAAACAGCACACATTGTTTGCCAGCTATTACTGTTCATTAGCTGCTATTACATTTAGCTAATTATTCTCACTGTCACTGTTGATTTATTTCTTATACACCTACGTACGTAGTTATCAGTTCTTAAACTACATTCACAGTTTTTAAAGCTCAATTTGTTAAGTAAGCTTATAGTTAAGGAGACATACAAACATTGCTTTACAGCATTTTGGAATATATATTTAAGTACTTGAAATAAATTTGGGAACATGAAAAAAAAAATAATTCCCATGCCCGTTTCAAAGGCGGTGAAATATTATTCTCTTTGAAGCAGAGAAGTCCCTCTTCTATTGTGAGCTATAGCTTCATTTCCTACGTATTATGAAGCGTATTTTATTGGCATGAAACAGAGGCTTTGGGTGTCAATGCACTGATACTTGAACCTTGGAGCTCAGCACATCGCTGTTCGTCTCCCCATTAACAAAGAAAATCTCCAATTCACTGAGAATTTTATGAGCGCGCCAGAAGGAAAAATTGCCCATAAAACACTCTCTTAACAGCGATCAGATCGTGACTCTTTCTAAAATAAAACTATTGCTCGACTACAAAAGCCAACTTGAAAAACACCTCGGCCGCGTCAAAAGCCTTCGATCATTTGTTTTCTCAGAACGGTGCTTTCGGCATGAATGCTAATGCCATGTAAATAGAAAGGGCAATGACATATACAGAATGACTTGATAGAACGATGATGAATGTAGTTTAATGTCCATATGTCTGGCACGAATATTCCAGTCGATATTCACGGATCCTGTTTTTGAAATATGTGATACATGAAAAGTGTTATAAAAACTCATGATCATTAATGAGATACATATATTTTGTATATATATATATACACATCATAGTATTTCATCTCATCCATTTTAATTGCTAGCCCATTGTTGACAATACTACTTTATTATTATGCGCGATATTCCGTATATGACATCGCTCTGTTATAAATTATTATTCCCAAACGTTCCAAAAAAAACATGATTAATATTGTTAATCATTCAATACATCCATTTCCCTGGAGTTGTTGAAGATTAAAACGTAAATTTCATTTTTTGGTATGTTGTAAATGGTAATTTTCAAACAACGTCAAGCATACTGTACAGAATGTAAGCTAAGGTGTTTTTTATAAAGCAGGAAAAGAAATAGAGAGGTGCAATCAGCGCACATGAAGAGAGTTTCGGCACGTGTTGCCTAAGTATATGTTGGGTAACAAAAGAGAACAACTTTGCTCTGTAGGAGATGCATGTTGAACAGCAACAGACAAGGTATATCATGTATGATAACCAATCATTAATTATTCCAGATGTAATAGAGCTACTTTGTACAGTGTGGCCTCTTTCAATAAATATTTTCTTCAACGCATCAATTATATCATATGACAAGAATATAGTGTACATGCCATTAATTTACATGCTTTAGAATCGAAAACAAAAGTTATGATCCCGGTTGATGCGAACAATGTATTGACTGCATGCGCAAGAAAAACACACGCCTCCGTGCAAAATTTCTTCCGCTTTGTATAATAGCAGGGGCAAGACGTGGCTTGCAACCGCTAGCCGAACAATTCTGGGTCAAGTTTCGAGGTGAGTCCAAGGAAATTTGAATGGGAGCTCGGCGAGGGGTGTGTTAAGTGAGGCGTCCTGCCGCCGTAGATTTCCCAGGGGCAGCGGCAACTAGACTGGCCTTGACGCTGCTGCGCTTTCGTGGCGAGTGACTTGGACGGCACATCTTGTGTCCGGGTTACTGCTCCTCTTGGGGCATGCAGAGTCCAATGATAATGCAGTTCCAACCCAATGAGCTAATGCTTGGTGCATAACACTGAGGCTGCTCTTCTTGGGACATATTCCAATTCCAAAGATAATGTAGCTGTAATCCTATGCACTAATAATAGGTACTTGATTGCATAACACCTAGTTGTAGATATCGGAAAAGTCTTATGAGAAAATACTTTTTTCATGTACTTCGAATACACAAGATTGGAATTTCCACTGCTGATGGGTTATGAATTGCTATCATAAATAAGCTGATGTTGACTTCAGACGCAGATTTGTGTTATTGAACAGCGAAAGTCTATGCGGAAAGGGTTGGCATGATTGTAGCGCAGTTAATACCGAACCTTGACACTTCTTACTGATCAGTGATGAGCAGTAAATTAATTTTGAATCAAAACGTCAGAAAAAGTTTTAGCTATGCACCTCCTAGCATCTATTTCATTGAATGTATCTCTGTTAACAAATTTTCAAAAACAGTATCTCTCCCATAACGCTAACTCCATAACCCCGACCAGGTAATATTTTCACAAGATATAAATGCTTAAAAAAAATAAATGTAGAGTGCCATGGCCTATGGGTACCTATGTAAAATCAATTAAAGTGGTGGCAATAATGATAGCACAATTCAGAATTTTTGATAACGCCATATCATGTGAAATTTCGACATAAAAACCTTATTTCAACTAGTTACCTATTTCTTATCATAGTTGTTTCCCTATAAACTACTTGATTAAACTTTTATGATGAAAAGCATATATTTGTGTTGGAATTTGGGCTTAAATAAAGATAGCACAATTTGAAAAAATTACATTTCCGCGTTACTACATCCAGATTAGAGAAGAAGATTATCAAAACAACCCTTCGTCGCCATATTGGACAGTTGCTCCCCACCTTGTAACCTCTATATTTGGAAATTAACCCATTTCTTAGCATGGGAAGACAGTGTGGGTTATCTGAAAAGGAAAAGGGTCAAATAAGTGCATTAAATGAAGAAGGTTACACTATATCTGAGATTTCTAGGAAGGTTAGCAGATCTAGAAAGGTGGTAACTAACTTTTTGAAGAACCCAGAAGAATACGGAAAAAAGAAGTCTCCTGGCCGCCTTTCAAAATTGAGCCCTACAGCCCGCCGCCGACTTCTCCGTGAGGCGTCTCGGACAGGAGAGGGGTCAAAAAGCCTGCAAACATCGCTACAATAAAATGTTACACCGAGAATAGTACGACAGATCCTGGGTTCATCTAAGAACTTCAGTTATAAGAAGAGAAAAACTACACCAGCACTCACGAAAGCACACAAGGCAAAACGCGAAGAATGGGTTCGAGAAAAAGTGCAATTTAACCATGAAAATTGGTCTAATGTTATTTTTTTCGATGAAAAAAATTTTAACCTAGACGGACCTGACGGTTCTCAATACTACTGGCATGATCTTAGAAAGGAGGACAAAATTTTCAGCAAACGACCTTTCGGCGGCGGATCCCTTATGATCTGGGGAGCATTCTCCATCAAGGGCAAGGCGAATTTGGTGATGATGGTATGTAGACAGAATGCTCAGAAGTACACAGAGGTCTTAGAAACTAGTCTTCTCCAATTTCAATCTGATAAACATCAGCAAGAAGCCGTGTTCCAGCAAGATAATGCCGCCATTTACACAGCGAGGTTGACCACAAATTGGTTAAATGACCATAATATCGCCACTTTAGCTTGGCCTGCTAAGTCACCCGATCTAAACCCAATTGAGAATCTTTGGGGGATACTCTCACGGCATGTTTACGCCAATACGAGACAAGTTCAGGATAAAGAAAGCTTGTGGCAGACCATAAATGAATGCTGGGAGGCTATCCCTGAAGAAATGCTCTCTAATTTAATTAATTCTATGAATAACCGATGTGTCAGGTGTTGCAATCAAAAAGCATCGCTTGTAAATATTAAGTATTGTTTTTTTTGCTTTCATTGTTTTCCAAAATACAATTTTTTTCATATGTGCTATCTTTATTTCCACCTGATTTGCACCCACAAGCTATTATTTTCGTGGTAAAATTTTGAAAAGATAACGAATACAATAATGATTATAAGGAATCGGTAACTAGTTAAAGTATTGATGCAGTATTTTTAAACTTATTACAAAATTTTAAAATGTGCTATCATTATTGCCACCACTTTACGTCTATAGTGTACAATGCACCTTAATTTTAATTTAGCACCTTAATGATGGGAGGAACACTAATAATATTGCGGTAGGACGACAAGAAACTTACCTGGGACAGAAGTACGTATAGTAATTCGACTTCAGATCGTGTACGGCTGTGTTATAAGTAAAAATAAAGTTACGATTATCACATTAATGCATAAGACTAGAAGAGTCAAAACCCTAATGGTGAGCAAATGCACAGGCAGGTATCGTTGCATTACGTGAAATGCGTTTGAATAAGGAGACCCTGTTTTTTAATTATATTGGTAGACTTTTGCGGTACCAATAACAATTTATTTAAACAATATTCTGTTCGAGTAACGAACTCACCCCTGAATATTGCTTGTACCGGACGATCTTAAAACTAGAAAGCTCACGATATGAGTGTAGACTGAGAAGCTACACCCCATGATGCCATTCAACGATAAGCCACACAGGCAGTAGCGGCTGGCTAGAGTGCTAATCTTATCACACTGAAGGGTGTAAGATCGAATACCACCCAGGCAGGCTAGCTCTTAGGTCACTTGTAGTGCTTAGTTAGCATCTGATGTATGCAAAAGCTGTTTCAGAGGTACTGACCTAATCTTTATTGAGAAGCGTTGGGAGGCACAGGTCGTTACATAACAGCCTTTCGTCGGTGGCACCATAGCTCTTCGCGATCTGTAGTCTACTGCAGCCGATCACTCCTCTGCAGCACAAACCAAGGTGTTTGGGTTTGCCAGTAGGGGATGGGGCAAGTTGACTGTACCTACCTAGTTATATACATTAATGGATGTAGAACCAGAAGCCACATTAGCCGGGCTTAGAACTACAAGCCACACCACAAAGCTATCGAACTAGAAGTGATACAGCACTTGCATAGTACTTAAAGCCACACGTAATGAAAATAAACAATCCTTCATAATTTTCAAAAGCATTTTTGTCAAGAAATGACAGCGTGCTATTGGGTGTCACACAATCCTTGCAGCACTTTCTTTCAAAATACAGCATTGTTTACTCTTCTCAGAGTTGGAGGAAATTTGCATTTCAATGGTACTGAAATTTTGGGCACTCTTTCAGGTCATATTAAATGGCCATTGCACCGCACTTCTTTCCTGTGAAAATGGAAAAGTAAAAGGCAACTATGCTGAAATATGTCAAGCACAAATTGGTATGGCAATACTTCATACTTTGGGGGTCATTTGGGGCTTGAAATCTGCAAACTTTACCCCTGATAAAAAAGAAACAGTTTATTTAAATTGTAAAAGATGAAAATGAAATTAATTACCAGTTAATCCAAAGCTGTTGTTGCATATGTACAGGCAATCTGTCTACACTCCACTTCTAATATTAGCGTATATATCACACCGTCAGCATGCAAACTAAGAGTCTTCCGATCTTTTCAAGGGGCACAGAAGAAGAATGTGTTGCGTCTATGCTGAGACTGGACAAGTTAGCCCGACTGGCGGGCAATTAGTTAACTCTGCACCGATAACAGACTTGCGAGTTCTCTTTGGGGGCTTGACTTACCCTGCAATCTGCTGGAGCTGGCCGGTGCTCCCGTCGAGACTGCTCCAGGTGGTTGTTTCCCCTGCAATCTTCTGACATTGGCTGGAGCTCCCTTAGAGACAGCTATTGCAATACTCTTAGGAGGCAGTCTTGCTGCTCTACAGCATTCTGGAACTGAGACGCTGCTTTCAACAGCAGTTTGACTGTCGAGAAGCTGCTGACAGTAGCCATTGTTCACCTACAGACAGTTGTAAGTGATCGCCGTACACTACATCCTTCTGGACTGACTCAATGCTGTCGATAACAGCTTTAGCCGTGCGAATGCTTCTCTTACCCAAAAGCGTACTGGTACTGACCCACTGCTATCGAGATAAACCTGTCGGCTTGTAATCTGCTGGTAGTGACTAGTAAACCCTCAGCAACCACCTGTATATACGTGGTAACTTTACCCTGTCTGCCACTACTACTCTCTCTCTATCCTACTACATAAAACTGATCAAGACTGTCACCTTGCAAGCTTCTGGCATTGGCCATTGCTCCTTCAGAGAAAGAGCTCTATGTGGCAACATTACCGTACAGATTTTTGAAATAACAAACTATTATCAACTCTCTTTGGACTTGTGGGACTAAATAGAGCTGCCTAAGAGACAGTTACAGGTAACAACAGTTTTCTGGCACCGATTGGTGCTCTCATAATCAGCTGTAAATAGCTGACAGCTTTACCGTGTAATGCAGTACATACTGTAAAACTGGTCACGAGTTTTTCGATCACAAATGTTGACGGTTTTACCTTGATTATACAGAAGTAACTAGTATTCCTCTACGAAATACTGTACATCAAACTGCAAACCTGCCTCTATGAGATGCCTGAAGCTAATTGAGCTCCCAGCTGACGCACTAGCAGCTAGCAATAGAACTGACTCACCTAGAGGACACAAAATACATTATTGTCCTTTCAATAAGCCTAGGCATTACTAATTATCTATAGACTTTCTTGGCGCAGATGTAACTTTTATTCGTTTAAAAACTGCTTTAGTGGCCTCAGAAAGCAGAATCAACCGTGAACGTTCTATGTACTTGAAAATGGATCAACGTAATGTTTCATATAGGGACAAGTACAGGTGTCATCTTATACGACTGTTACTAGCAAATTGTAAATGGAGGTCGTTGGTAAAGCCTTATTGAGGCATGCTATTATACAGTAGTTTGAGCTTAAGCTCCTTTGCAGCGTCTGTTTGTATCTCTGCACCCCTTAAGTCCTGATCCAATTACTGCAGGCTCTGAGGTCAGCGGTTCTTTGTCCATTTCAATTAGTTAATGCCATATTGATATATTTTTTTCGGCAGGGCTGCATGGCCACAAGTTCCAGTCACTATTTTTCGTTATGAGTTATTTTTGCCAAAAAGAGGTGTAAGTAATAAATTAAGACTTTCAGCCTGAAGAATTTCGATGGGCCCCTGGACGTACATCTTGCAAAAAAAAAAAAATAAAAAAAAAACATTTCAATACTAGAGTTGCAAAAAATAAAAAAGTCGAACAAAAATTTTAATGTACAGTGTAATTAATTTGAAGCACAGTCGCTCTAGAAGTGGAGCATGTACTTTCCGCGATTATTTTCAGCTACTTTAATAATAATAATTCTACATTTTTAATGTAGAGGTTTAGCGTCTATATACCGTAGGAAGCATTATTCTGCAAGTCATATCGATTCTACCAGTGGAATGGCGCCGTTGGGAGAGTATTTGTCTACAGCTATCGTGAACTTACGTCACCTCGACTTCCGCTGCCGAAACCATTACTCTATAAACTGCCGAGTATAATTGCTGCAGCTCTTAACAATAGCATTGTTTCGATCGTAACGCTCGCTACCGATAACAGTGAAAGGTTAAGAAAAAGACCTTCACTTAATAAAAATTTAGTTGTGTTTTACCTCTAGTTCACGCGTATCAGCAGCATCATTGAGTACACAGTTATATGTGGAAAAGTTCTATGCTACATATACCCGTTTGTTAATAATATAAACATGTAAAAAAATTATGCGTATCTAAGGGAATATGTCAGCATACATAAACATAAATTTTCATGCCACTACTGTACTGGGTTTCCGCGATAACTCTAGTGTCATTAGGCTCAGCAAAGAATCTATAAGAAAATAAGGACAATAATAATGTTGCTTGTAGGGTTCTATATGCGGGGCTATAGAGTATACAAGCCAATTGGCTTGTGAGAGGTTTACGTTCGTTGTTACACTAATAAGAGTAGCATCGTGCTTCCAAAAAGCTAGGATTGTTAGGCATCAAGAATAATGCTATAATAGGCCCGAAACTGACTGCTTGTACCCAGTTAGATATTAATTTATTTATCAAATATAGCTATTTTTGGCCTGCAATACATTTATATCATAAATATTAATGTGAATACTATGCAGATAACTACCTCCCTTCGTATAACTTCTATACGTACTTGTCTCACACGATCGGCATGCGCACAACTATATATACTATGCGTTGTGTGCAGTAGCATCGTCTCAAAAATCTGTAATAAAACCGAGCCACTGAAGATCTTACGGAGCTTTTCTGATGAGAACTTGTGTGGCATGTTTGAATTCATAGAATTGGACGCTGAGGTCTCACAAAGTTTCTGTACATTCGTAATCTTTCTCTTTTAAACTCTGTTGCTTTTTGAAGTGAGTTACGAGAGTCTTTTTGAGTTCCACCATCAAAGGTTAGGGAGCTCTTAAGAGAGTAGCTACGGAATATATTGAACAGAGAAGCGGAGCTTTGAGTGCAGGGCTCACCGAACAGTCTTTGGGGGGGACACCGGAGACTGCACTGGATACTTCGGGTAGTGCAGTACTTGCTACTGGTCTGGGGGGCAGTAGAGGCATCGTTTGATTCCTGGGTTAGGACAGTACTTCAAGTTTTGTTCCTGGGAACAGCAAAAGGTTCGTTTAGTAAGCGGGGTAGTTCAGTACTGAATGTTAGTACTTTGAGGAAGCCAGAGGCGTTGTTTAATGAGCGAAGCAGTGCAGTGTTATAAATGCTAGATCTTTGAGGACTACAGAAGTGTTGTTTAAATTGGTAAGCGGGACAGTGCAGTATAGAATGTTAGGACTTTGAGAACCACAGAGGCGTCATTTAATAAGCGAAGCAGTGCAGTACTGAATGTTAGGACTCTGGATATAGAAGATACATCGCTTGATAAGCAGGCAGCGCAGCCTTTTAAGCAAAAAGCCAAATCTCTGACGATAGTAGAGACATCTTTGGATGCATGGGGCACTGCAGTACTTTCACCTTAGTCTCTGATGCCAGCATAGGCATCGTTTGAAAGGTTGGGCAACGCAGTACTGCGTACATGATCTGTCCAGGCATTCCGGTCACTGATACTTCAGTTTCAATTTTCATAAGGATAGCCTCATCATCGTTGAGGTTATAGTTAACACTGTCTTTGTCGATTTTCGAGCATCAGTAGTATGTTTACAGCATACATCAATAATGTATATGACCGATTGGAGTGTGTGAAAATCAATTATTTTTCATTCTTAGTGTAAACTACTGATTACGCTGAGCTCGTACACACTTGGATAAACTTCAGTATAATAAAGAGAGCACTATGATACTCACACTTATGTGCTGCATTTCTCTGGATCACCATTAAGCAACAATCCTTTACACGTGCAGAATTAAAGTACTCATAAAAATTATCGATAAAAACTATACCTACAAAGCGTGTTTTTTATACAAATAAAGAGCAAAAATTTAAACGACGGAAAGAAAAAAAAATGTTCAGTAAATTCCTCTCACACCAAACTTTTTTTAAATTTCATCCAGTATGGTACATATCCTTAAATAATTCACGAAGCAGGACTATTCACTTTTTAACATCTGCTATCTATTTTTAATGCTTCAATAAATATAAACATCAGTGTCATCGATAATATTTATTTTTAATGCTGCATGAAACGTCAATTCAAACCAAAGAAGAATCCTGGGTACCTCTTTACTTCATCGAAACGCAGAGTAATTAGCACTCATTCTATAGACAGAAAACTTCACTTGTAAAACGTAAGAATTTCTAACTGAATTGACACTAATAACCTTAGGCCACGCTGTAATAACTATATGCCTAATTTCCTCTCTATGTAATCAACAATTCCACCGAAGTTGGTGGAATCAGTCAGTAGAGGAAATTATGACACTTTGCCGCGCACGCGCACTGCAGTTGCATCATCTCGAGAGAACCAAAGTTCAAAATGCAGCCTTTTCTGTTCTTTCTGTACATTGGTTGGCTTAACTCCGTTGCCTGAACTTGGTTTAGCCTCTGCAATCCATCCTATGGCATCATGTGTAGCACTATTGCACATATCACCGAGCAGCAGAACATGAAAGGCCATTAATAATCGAAGGGAGCAATCATAGCATGTGTTATTTTATTAAACAGCACACTTCGCAGTTCAGCTAGCAAGTAAAATATTACTCCTACCGTGGTTCTATTTCACATACTGATAGCTTTTTCCTTGCGGATATCTTTTTATGCCCAAACGATATGCAGAGAAGTGCAAAAAAAAAAAAGGAGAGAACTTTACGGGTAAACATCGTAAGAAATTATGCCAGTGATAATTTCTAGTGAAATCACTCATGGGTTGACATTTAAAGACAAACATCATGTCATTCAGTGTGATGGCAATTTATTTTAAATAAATCTCGTCTATTGGCATCACGCTGTATCCTACTATTAACTTTAAAAACGGGATTTTTCTTCCAGCATATGTTTTCTTTCATCTATACTTTTCATTTTTTGTATTTGTAATTCGCTCAAACCCGTCAGTTCTGAATTTTCATAGTCATTGAATTAGTAATTTCCATTGGCACAGTTTTATATTCTTGTAACCCGTCCTTGGAAGCCGAGATCCGCCCTCAGTCACGTCACCGCAGATTTTTCTGCTGCTTTCCAATCTGCATTTTTAGCAACGCGCTGAGCAACAAGCGTTAAAATAAATAGCGAAAATCAAGCGACACCTTCATGAAGAAGAAAAATGTCAACAGGCTCCGCACCGATGTTTGTTAGGCTTATGCTGGCAAAGAAGTCGGAGCACGGCAGTTGATTNGCAACAAGCGTTAAAATAAATAGCGAAAATCAAGCGACACCTTCATGAAGAAGAAAAATGTCAACAGGCTCCGCACCGATGTTTGTTAGGCTTATGCTGGCAAAGAAGTCGGAGCACGGCAGTTGATTGGTTACGCGGACTGAAGAGCTGAGCCTTTTATTTATTAAGCTGTTTTGCCTGGCAATTTATTGCTGCGTCGTTTTTAGCATGCAGATTTTGAGCTTTTGATGCGCCTTTGCTTATCACGACTAATATTTCACCGAGTCCTCTTCCCAGCACATTCAAACCGTTTGGACGCAACTTACGAGCTGCTTGTTTAGAGTCACTCTGACTTTCTGCAGCAGTACATAGATCTAATCTATCTTTCTGATTTTATACTAGTACACGCACAGTCATAGTTTAAATTTGCTGTATATTTGCTGTTTATTTCGTAGTAATGTTTTTTCTTGTTCTGAAATTTAATCTATTTTAATTGAATGACAGTGCCAGTATTCAGCAGCGTTTACAGTAGATATGAAAGTCTGTCCTAAATTTTGTTCAAAGAATATATTTGAGTTTCATCTAGCCTCACTCGTGTACTTGTTTAAACAAACTTCACGCTGTATGTAGTTCCTGAAACTTTTGTTCGCTTTCGATCATGCTCAGGAAACTTGTTAACTTTGCACTCTCTTTGTGCTAGCAAAAGCATATCGAGTATTCTTATGTTTCTTAACTTTTCTTACGAGTTTGCAAGCCCTACCAAAGTGCGAATTAGCTGAAGCAGAATAATTGATGAAGCCACTAAAACTGGATGAAGAATAAACATTATTGCAGCGACTTCGACTATTGGAGTTTTGCTTCCCCATCAGATCTGCGCATAGTTCGTCATTTTTTAGATTCTTTATCTTTGAGGTAGCGAAATTTTACTGACGTGGCTATGCTGAGGCTGTGCTGGTATGTATATGCGACAGTTGCATTGGTTATGCAACACAAATATGTTGGATATCACTGTAACTGAAAACTCATTTAAAAATGGATATATAAACACATAGTAGGTATAGTACATAAGCTTTTAGGGAGAAGAAATAACTAGCCGATAAACCATTTAGAAATGTGTAGCCATAAAAATATCCCTGACGTCATCAAGCGCACTTTTTAACTTGCATGGATTACTGGCAAGACACACATCCAATCTAGAATATCGGGCCTTATAAAAATATACTAACATTTCTTTTTTACGGGTTGTGATAAATTTTTAAAACTAAAACATTACTTGCAACTTTCCAACCTTTGCTATGGTTGCCACCTCTGGAAAATTTTTAACATGCTCTAGCCCTCCCTATACAAAATTCATAACCCACATGATGTTGACAAATGAAGCTTTTACTGTTTTCGTGCAGTGATTTTAGGCTAATTTTTGGAAGATGCAGAAATCAAACAAGGTTTAGCAGTCCTAAAATGCAATCTCTCACCCACAGGGGGTACAAACATCCCTAGTTGGGAGCCCTTGACATAAGATACTTTCTTTCTAGGTTCTTATTATTATATTATAAGTGTAAGCTACAATGGAAGTAGAAGCAATTATTTAGATGCCTTCTCCCCTCCACACCAGCCACAACCAACAAGTCGGACGTCAGGGGCGACATCGAGGCCCGAGTACCGCGGACACCGGGTTCCCAACAGTAGACAAGTGGTGGACCTCTGAAAAGTCCTTGCCCAAGCCAGAGGCGTGATCGTACTGTACTGCTAATTCACGACCGGATTCACCGAGAAGGTTTTTAGGAATCTGAGAAAATGCCTATGCAATTCCATGGCTTTTCCATAGGGAGCTTAAAAGACGAGCTGTTGACATTGCTCAAGTATGCGAACAGTTACGAGGGAGTCTTTAACAACGCCTCAAGCTCTTTTTTTCTATACTGAGGCCGCTGGATACTGTAACCATAGAGATGTTTTGTACGTATCTTTCCAAGTGGAGTCTTTTTTTAGGCTGGGATAATTTACAAATGCTTCCCAAAAAGCCGATCCATTCATATCTTCAAGTCTGCCGAGTGAGGGCGAATCCTCAATTTATCTGCGACTCTTGCACGGTCATCCGCCCGACTTGTTGGCGTTCGTGCCGTGGAGAGTAGATGTATATTTTATGCATCCATTGTGGCAACCGTGCATCTTAACACTGCATACTGTTACCGACAATTACCTGAAAGGGATTAAGTTTATGTTAGTCCCACAGAGAAGAATATCAACTTTCTAAAGTTAATCACAAACAAATATGAAAAATGAAGTGTAACAGGACTTTCGCAATACTCAGTAGGTGGCAAATAACACCTATTCCGCCATTGAAGCTCAATCTGCTCGTGTTTTAATAACACTGTGAGCTCAGTAGCTTCTGAAATCGGGACGAACTAACAGTCAGACAGAGACACACCCATCTTATGAATGTAATACACATAGGTTTACTCGCTCGCTGTTGCTCGTATAAAGACCGCTTAAAACTTGTTTACTTATTACTGGGTAGCCAGTGTAATCGCCTACGTCCTTGCTTTTCACCAGTTACGAGTACTCTGCCATGCCAACTCTTTTATGTGGCCTGCATTGCTTGCAGACCAAGCTCCCACATTTGGTACCATCATAAAATTATGAGATCTCACCACACTATTTGAGAGAATTTTTATTTCTTTCTGTTATATCTTCAACGTATTGGCTCTTATCCATAAGTGTGGGTACTGATCGACTGGATTATTCCACTCGGTATGTACGATACATAAAACGCCAAGATGTACTCACAACCACAAATGGCTTCATTATTAAAAGTCATCCGCTTTGGCGCTGGCTACAAACGATCTAATATGTATCTACGATGGCAGCGCATACTGTTGCCTGACGGAGGCCAAGCAATGGGGCGTAATGATGTCTAGAATGTAAGATCACTGCGACATTTCCCTTGTTTGTAACCTAGAAATAAGATACATCTAGTGTACCATGTAGCATTGTAGCATTTCAGTGTTGTAATGTCTCCACGAGTATTAAATAAAGTTTATTATTATTATCGTCAAGTAAGCTATGATAATGTAGTGCACTCTTTTGTGCCGACGTGCCATATACAGACCCATATTGCTTTCCTGTCTAATTATCAGAGTTTCTACCAAAAAGTGCAGAAAAATATGATCGTAGATATTCAGTTAATCTTGAATTCATTTGGCATCTAGGAATGCAGAAGCGCTTTCACATGTGTCATCTATACTCTGCCAGTTTACAAGTACAGTATTAAGACGTAACTACGTCCAACAGCTTCTCCTATCTAATTACTACTAAGCAAGATTTCGGTTAGCTACTTTGAGCTGTAAGCTGGTGTCAGGTGAGCTCCGAATGTATTCAATTAGCCAAATCAAATCTCAAAAGACCGAGTTGTGATGCCTTAATCCTGGTTTAAATGATAAAAATCTATCTATTTCGAGAAAAAATTTATTCTCTTGAAGCTGTATCAGATTATTGTGAGTTGTTTTCAACTTGCTATATAACCCACACTTAGCCTTGGGTGCTATCTGGAAATTGGTCTGTTGGACCGTCTACTGCCAGCTACCTAATCTAATGCAATATAATCTAACTCAAATTCAGAATTAAGGTCGTTAATGGTGTTGTGGCGACGTGACAGCTTGAACACGCTTGGTGGTACTCTGAAACTGAAACCGACTGAAGTATAATAAGCATGGCAACTCTATCTCGCACCAAGTATGGTTTGTGGCAAAATAGGTAAACGGTGCTTAATACTCCTCTTTTACCCTCCCTACCTTCGTTTCGTGCTTGGCGTTCTGCACCGCCACTTTGACTATAACAGCGTCAAAACGTTGGGCAATACAACATATTCTTAACCAGTCACTACATTTTATTTGTAGCAGAATACATGGCACTTGATACCCCCGCTGCTCACTCTTACTTTCGCACGTTTCATTTCGCTCACGGCATTCTACACCACAACCGACTCGACGACAGCCACCGCGCCAGGGCCTCGAGAAGAGGAGACCCAGACGACTGTACGCCCTACAGCTGCTTCCCATCAAAGCGTGCAGCTCTAAGGCAGCGGCACTCGGACACGGTCTAACATGCGCCTACACTAATTGGCCGGCAAACAGAGGAAAGCAAGCAATAATAAATATAGAAACGCTGGCAAGAATCTCACGCGGTAATCGTTGATTTAAGCGAACAGTTTACGGGTTGTTAAAGTGACAGTGTGAGCTCAGTTGAGGTGGCTGTATTTTGTTAGCGTCCGGAGTTATTACAAGCCTTCCCTGACGAAACGACACAAACTGGGTGCGTGTTAGTCTTTGGTACGCATCTGTTTGCTCCTTGGAATTTCGTCTTCTGATCATTAAAGTAAAGGCAAGATGTTGCACAGGAAATGTGTGTTGCGAGTTTGTTGATCCGCCTGTTCTAGTTTGCTGCAGCTTAGTCTTTATATGCTCGTCTAAGCTAACAAATATATCGTGTCGTAATTCAGTAGATATAAAAACACGTAATTGGAATGTCCGAATGCCGCTGTCACCTTCCACATAACAAATTACGTGAGGCAATAAGCACATTGGATGCTCTACGAGATACAAGCCATAAAAGCATGTACGATATCAGATCAATGTAACATTCCATACACAGCACTCACTGTCACCACAGACACAACCGAAGTTTGACTTGCTGTCGGGCAAGATACGGATTATATGGGCATGGTCATAAGTACAGTAAAGAGTGATGCACGTTTTCTATTGAAGGGAACTTTTTGAAGTAATAACAACATTGATCATATCGATTCAACGCTTTGGGCAAAGTTATAGGTCACAGGAATGAGCATAAAAGTATATATAAGGGTACTTATTGTATCCGTCATATCGATATTGTAAGGCAGTGGCTGACAAGCTCTTCAGCAATCTGGTAATTTACGAATGCAGTAATAAACATTCTATTCTCTAGAGAAGGATGAAAATCTTATATATATGAACTCTTTATTACCTTATTTTTTAATTACTTATATTATTTTTATTTATTTATTTTTTTAAAAACAGTAGAAAACCTAATAAACGCTGTCAATGTCGCATGGAATAAACATCTCATGCTTCCTAGTCTAAGCCTAATGGTGAGAGCAATACTGAATGACTCGAAGTTGTTGCAAATATATAATTCTCAGGGGCATCGGCACGAAGCGAAGGTGATAGGGGTAAGATTATGTTTTGGGAGGTACTTATGGTGATTGAAATTCCTTCCTAGCTTGTTTGGGGCGCTGGCAACGCATCGTGACTTTATTACCATTTAAAATGCAGTTTACTGTATTATTTTGCGTTTGGTCTCCATAATTTCCAAGTCCACAATACAAAGAAACCATTAAATTTTCTTACGTATCTATAAGGTCATAACGATGTAAGATATAACCTATTAAATATGCTTAAGTTAATGACTTCTCTATGATTCTTTTTTTTTTTAATCAAGAAAAAGCACATGTTGCCCCTATCCCTCCTCCCTCACTAATAGGGTGGGTAGGGAGGGGGGGACGGCCCGTACTGCCCCTCCCCCTCCCCGCCCAGTTCCGGTGGCCCTGGTGATTGTTATAATGTCGCTTCAAGTACTGACTTATAAACTAACGCTTCATATACTGACTGTAAAGTTTTTTAAATTCAACGCAGCATTTAATTTGGATATATTGCCGTAAATTGCAAGAGCTGTTTCTTATACCTTAAAACTAGACTAACAATAGAAGAAAATTATTAAAAAAAATTCATCAAATTGAACAGAACAATGGGCTGTGGTTCATGTTTTATTTTTCTAAGGGTTGAAGCAGTCACATATGTAGTAACAATGACGACCACGTTCTCGTAAATATATTGATCGTATTTCACCCAAGATTTGCATTAAGGAGTATCATGTACATGCAAGTTGTCTTATCACGAAGCTATAAATATACTACACCTAAATATACAATATGAGATGTGTTTGACGTACAAAGCAATGAGCAGGTTATAGGCCTATTCTGCTATATTAAATTCTATATTTCATTTGCAGCTGCATGCATGTGAATACTCTCATGGAAGTGCTTTTTATCCATTTGTATCCCTATTATTTTCAGACCGAATCTTCAATTTTTTTCAGTTTGACGATGAAGCGTTAGGGTCTTTATCTAGGTATTTCTTAAGTAGTTGTTAATTCTGGCTTCAAAAACGATGTGTGGGTAATTTTTTCAGTATCCCGTATGCATATTAACGAGAATGAAGGGACTTGGATGCCTGGTTACAAGCACGAACAGGGAACTCTGCTAACTGCATCAGCGTGTAGTTCAAACTAACTGCGTAACAACGCCTGTACAAGGCTCAGTTTCGGAACAACCCAAAGGCTTAGTCGTGTTTTGAATATTAATCCTCTCGAAATTGGTTTACACCGCAGGACATCGTTCCGTAATATTTTGTAGTATTGCTGTAGTACATCACGGAAAACTTCGTGAGGCTAGAACCTGTAGCTTGATGGCGGGTGAGGCGACTCATCATCCCAACCTTCTGTAACCCATAACTAATTTAAGCAGTTCCGTTATTTCATACTATGAGTCGTAGTTGCTTTATGCACCACTATAATTTATGTTTAATGATTGCGGTCCCAGATGTTTGATATGACTCATGAATACGCTACGTACACTAATTCTCCTAACACTACTATTTAATTTTTAAAAGACACACAGTACTCAAATGTTGCATAGTTGAATGGAAGTGAAACTGGTTTTATTATTGTGAATTATTTTTACATCGTAGTTTATTTACAGTTATAGGCATGAAGTTTATTGTATTTATTAGGGTACCGTGTGTAGAAATAAAGCGGCGATGGATTTGTTATAATATCCTTTTCAAGGATGCACTGCAACTGCCAACTCAACTGACCATTAAAGATTAGCGGTCTTGGCTTCAATTTACTGAGGAGCACGATCCTTCATTCATTTCGGTACAGGTAGAAAATTTTGTATTTTACCACAGCGATGCAATACTCGTAATATAAATTTTAGCTGCGTGTCACTGATAAGCAAAGCTATAAAATTTAATCCTTTCTTTCGCTTCCGCAAAATGCATTGTCGTCACAGGAGGAACAGTAGTCTGAGAAGATAATTGCAGCGACGAACCCTCCATATTCTTCGCTTCTCTACGTAGTTTTACTACACGCTAAAGAATTTCTTAACCTTTGCTTCGTTCATCATTTACGCAATTTACGCATCGTGAATTAAGATTTAATTATTTTTTTCTGATGTGGGAAGGAAGTTAAAATCAGAATCCATGAGAGTACTTAGATAAATTGTAACTGTCTTCATTGTTTGAATTATCAAACCTGTAAATCAAGAAGTGCCATCAATTTTGACCCTTCCTTATATAATTACACTTTTGCTACCATCAGCAACTTGATCTTATTATCTTATTTTCCTTATTGATTTTCAACAGAAAATGATAGGATGACCAGATGCACCATCCTGGCCTAATATTCGCTTGTTTCTCTCAAAAGTGACACAAAATGGACAGAGAAACAAGCAGATAACCCAATCGGAAATTTATAGTCAGTTATCAGAAATTATCCGATACCGCTTACTATTTACTCGTAGGCAGCCGATAAATATACTGGACTCGACCATGGTTTACGGGTCGGCAGCTTGAAGGAGAGAGGTGAGACTTTACGCAGGTATCACCTGGGGTTCCACAGAGTAGCGTGCTTGGCCCACTTCTGTTCATAATTTACATCAATGAGCTCGATCTTGATATCCATAATAAAATCAGTAAATATGCGGATGGTACTAAACTATGCCATCCTGCCAGGAAAAGAACTGAGCTTCAACAAGACCTTGACCACCTCATGGAATGGAGCACAATGTGACAGATGAGCTTTAATGTCGACAAATGTTCAGTCATGCACGTAGTGTAGGATAACCCTTCAACTCTATTGAAAATGAGCGAAACGGAATTTGCAGCTGTCACCCAACAACGTGACTTTGGAATAACTATTACACACAAACTACAACAGTCAGCAAGTTGACAAAAGTGTGAAAATGGCAAACAGATTACTGGGATTCATCACCAGGGCCAGGGATTTCCAATACAAATTAAAGGACTGCATCATTCCCTTGTACAAGACGTTTATGCGCCCACACTTAGAATTTGCTGTTCAATTCTGGTCGCCACAT
Organism: Parhyale hawaiensis; assembly: GCA_001587735.2. Taxonomy (NCBI): domain Eukaryota; kingdom Metazoa; phylum Arthropoda; class Malacostraca; order Amphipoda; family Hyalidae; genus Parhyale; species Parhyale hawaiensis. Next base: position 12,189,273 of record LQNS02278157.1, read on the forward strand.
CTGTGTAATGATATCGACAACGTGTAAAGAGTCCAGCGCAGAGCAACCAAATTGATAACTCAGCTGCGAAACAAGCCTTTCGAATGTCGCCTAAAAGAACTGGGCCTGATTTCTTTCGAGCAAAGACGACTCCGCAACTGATAGACATATTCAAGCCTTTGGATGGCTTCAACGACGTACCTACAACGGGATTTCTTGGGAGACGTTAATGATCGCATGCGAAACAACTGTCAAAAACTCAATCATAAAGCTTGAAGAAAAACCTTAAGCCAGCAGTTTTCTCCGTATTTCATAGTGAACATATGGAACAGACTCCCCTCCAACGTTGTCGATGCGGAGACAGTCAACGCGTTTAAAAACCGTCTTGATAAACATTGGGAGAGACATTCTCCACAGCTAAGAACTCCTCCAGGAGTCGCAAGCTCTTAACTTCCAAAGTTTCAGAGGCCACCAGAATCCATATTCTCCTTTCTTCCACCCCTCTTAGATAGACGTCGCTAAACTCCGCATATCAGTGACTATAGATCGTGCTTGCTTACATACATGATTGTCTTTTGGGCTGAGATTCTTTAATTTTTTTTCTTCTTTTTTCCTCAGTCATGTGTATCATACTGACATAATGGCAATAGCTCATAGAGGACCGGGACGTAAGTCCTGGTTTCTTTCTGGGAATGGGCCTGTTGGTCCGTCTACTGCCGCCTATCTAATCTAATCTAAATACCTATAAATTTCCGATTGGGAAACGCTGCTTTGCATACATGTCGTCAGTGATAAAATACACTCATAATTTTCAAATAAAATGTATATTTTTCCTACAGTTTCTATAGCTATAAACTACTACTACTGAATATGGTAGTATAAACATTGGTTATTTTTATCTATGCATCGAAAACTTTTGTCTTTAATTAATTCAAACTGTTGTTAGTTTACAGGCGTAATTCTATAATCCAACAATCACAGCCAACGAAGAATATTGATATAATATTTATTTACTCATCAGTAAATTTTCACACTTCCCCTGTCGTTTTTCTCGGGGGCTGGCTAAAATTCGGCTTCACTTTTGCAATTTTGATATTAGCAAAATTAGTTTTTATGCCCACAGCGCAGCTCATCTTTTATTTGCAGCTCAGAATCACCTAACGTAACTATACGAACCGTCTCATGGTTGTGAGAGGGACAGCGAATCTCTCAGCTTTTTCACTGATGCCAAGGCTAGAATCTCTTTCACATGACTAACAGTTCCCAGGAACGGATTCACATTTCCCACTTAATGCCAGCAACACTTTATCTTCTTTATCCTTTATCTAACACAAACCAGTTAAAATTCCCTAAAAGATCAACCTGTTAGGTTGCTTTCCACCTCCTCCGGTAAATTTTACAAAACCCTGTTCCTCATCTCGGTTCGTACCTGCAAAATCCGGGTACCCAGCGACAAAAACTTTCAGTTCTAGTCGTCAAAGGAAGAGATCGGTCGTCGACGCCGTTTTCGAGTCTTTATAAAGGTCCTCCCGTCCGGCTTCTCAGGCTGGTTTACAATTGATTACTTCCGTTCGGCCAGCCCACTACAGAAAGAAGACGCTGCGTTCGAAGATAAACAGCGGCCGGCCAGCGAGAGGGAGGCGGCTCTACAAATAATTAGACCGGGATTACGGCCGTGAGAAGGAGAGTGTAGCATGGTTGGTGTTTGGAGAAAGATCAGCAAGACTGAAAGGATCAGGTGGATGTGATGTGGCTCTAGGGAGGTCTGCGAGAAACTTGCTGCAGGAATGATTGACGAGATCTCCTTCCCAGATTATGTGAGAGCCGCCACGGCACGTGAGTAGAGGCTGGGCTTCTTTGCAGATAATCCGACTTTGGAATAGCTACGATGGAAATGAAACGTAAGCTGATTAGCAATTTTTCAGTTTGTTATACTCTAAGACGTTCCTGATATTAAATTCTATTTTGTGGTTAACTTATTGTCTTCAACGGAAGCTGAAATGTCTCACTCATATTTCTCTCACGAGCGCATTCGCAACTCATTATCCCCTTCTAGATATGAACTGAATGTATCGGTATTTGAAACTTGTATTGTAGAGCCACTCCAGCTATGGCTGAACTACGCCGTAGGTCACACTAGTTTCTAATAGCTGAAGACATGCACTGGAGAGTGGAGAAAACAGTTTTGCAAAGGAATTTACAGTCGTTGAAACTGCACGATGTGTACCTATAAGTTGGAACGAAAGTAGTGTCGTTTTCTCAAAACGTACAATCAACTCAAAAAGCCATTGATAGTAATTTTTTCCTCTTGCAAGAGTTTCCCTGTTTTTAGTGTCCATTCTCCAACTTTTCAGTAGCTGTTGATGGCATACTTCAAAACTATATCTGGGTGTTGAAGAGAAAAACAGATCAAGTTTATCTTTTAGTTGTCTACTATTTTCTTAAATTTTAGTGCTTAATGATGCTCCAACGATCTTATTCTAAAACAATTTGGCAGTCATATGGTGCAACTTCAGCTGAAGAAGGTGAAGAGGATAAACTTTCCTAATTGAAATTCATCATTTTTCAGGAATATTTTTTTTTTTTTGCTGTATAAAATCAAGAACTGTCATTCTGAAGTACAACCTTTTCCTGCTCAGCATTGTTGAAGTTTTTCTGGTAAAACCAATTATCAGCTCACTAAGTGGCTTAAATGCTTAAAACTGTGGAATGATAATAATATAAATGTATTTGATTGGCAAATGTATACAATAGTACGATTATTATTATTGAATCAGTATAGCTTTGGTAATTTTTTAGAAAACATAGGGTAATCAGTTTACGGTAATTTTAGTGTAATGTTCGACGTCATCTTCTCGTTAGCGCCAGAACCTAAGTAGGTGTCAGCTGAGTATAAGCATATTTTTTTTTAATTAAATCACCAATAATGTACTGAATGTTTCAAAGAGTAGCAGTATTAATACCCTCAAGAATTGTCTACCAATTCCGTAAGCAATAGTTTCAAGTGTAAATAATGAATTTGAGACACACGAAGAGTGCCTATCTTTGGCAGCGATTGAAAGTATCAGTACACGCTACACTGCATGGCGGCTCATTGTTTTTCCTGTGTTTGGTAAGAGTATGCGCTGCCATCGACTATTCGTATTAGACAGTTTGTAGCCAGGGCAACTATAAACTGCATTTACCAGCGAATTAGAATACTTTTCTATCCTGCTTTGTAGACTGAAAGTGCATTTCCTTGCTCTGACTTTCAAGCAGTTAGCATACTTATGAGCAAATATCCCACTTGCACTACAGTGCGTTACATTTGATTATGCATATACATTTTTTTTTACTTATTTTTCAAGATAAGTGTCAAATATTTCAAATGTGAATGGTAAGTTAGTGCACAGGTATGTTGTAACTATAAAAACAACTGGAGAAAAAGAAAACGGAACAATTTCCCACGTTTTGGCAACATTTGCTTATCGCACGGGGATCTGCTGTTACCCCAGATTATGCAACATCGCTCTCTAGTCAACATGGGCAAGAAATGCGATTTAAAAAGTGAAGTAAAGAGCAAAGTGAACTCGTTATTGGCTTCTGGTAAAACAACACTCGAAGTTTCCAAAGAATTACAGCGTGATCACCGAACAATTAAGGCTTATGCAATTGAAGGTAAACTCAACAGGAAAACACCGGATAGAGCCTCTACTTGGAAATGGACTACTCGGGATATGCGACATTTGAAGGTTTCTATCGCTAGAAAACAACTTTCTACAAGTAAAGCGATATTTGAAGACGCTGGAGCCCCAATATTAAGCAGAAAGACAAGCTGTGAGGTTCTGCAGAAGCTAGGGAAAGTTATAAAGGTAATTAAAGAAAACACCACTTCTAACAAAAACTCATAAAGAAAATGGGGCCAAATAGGCTGAGAACATGAAAACTGATTTCTCCAATGTCATATTTACTGACGATCGAATGCAGAGCCACTCTTGATGGTCCAGATGGATGAGCGTCTGGATGGGTCTTCCATGACCGACCTCAACAGACGCGGCTTAAGCGTCAACAAGGTGGTGGAGGTAAAATGTTTTGGGCCGGGATAGTAGGTGACACCCTTATTGGTCCATTTCAAGTGGCAGAAGGAGTTAAACTGAATGCAGAAAGGTACTGCCGGTTTCTTGAAGCCAACTTGATTCCATGGCTTGATCAGAAAAACTATC
>LQNS02278157.1:12201746-12226787 GCA_001587735.2 Parhyale hawaiensis
TGTGGAATGCAGTAAAAACAGCAGCAGATTCTATTCCACTATCTGAAATATCAAACCTGACAAAGTCTGTTGATAATCGCCTTAAAAAATCATGAAAAATGGAGGTTGCCATGTTCAAAATTAACTTGTCATGTTTACCACTACTGAACACTTATTTCAGTGTTTATTGAATTGTTTTGGTTATAATTTCTTGGTTTTGGACGTTTAATAGCAATATTCCTGTTCACTCGTATTTATTTCCTCTTTATGATGTTTTTATTAGCTTGTTGCATAATCTGAGGTAACAGTAAAAAACTCGTAAATAAGCAAATTGTATGATAAACTTAACCAATGGCTAAATATTTATTTTACAAGTACTGTTTATATTGGCAACATAGCCATACATTTAGTTAATATTGATATTTCAAAGTTAGACACTCATCTTGAAAAATTAAGTAAAAGATTATATTTGCATAATCAAAGGTAACGCACTGTATATGACCTCGGTACATTCATAAGCCGGCGAAATATGTCATTAAAAGCAACATGTAGGGGCCCAATGGTCTTTTGCTTAAAGTTTGACCAAAGCGAGTTGCAGTACATACGATAGCAGTAGGAATGAAGCAGCTGACGTTGGACCTCTTCAGAACAGCGACTGAACTTTCTCACCATCATGTTGCCCACCTCGTTGAGCTTCCGCAATTCTTTCTCGATATCGTGGTCATCACGAAAATCATCAAAGATTTTGTGGCCCAGGCAAGAGTAGCTGTTTACATAAGTGAGCTCTACACCATTAAGATTTGGGATTTTATCGTTGCTACTGTGCTTCTGCAGGATGCCTACACTACAACGACCAATTCAAATTTTCATAAGAGATTAGTGCTCTCGGTTTCAATTCATCTGAACAGCACCAGTCATTAAATGAAAGCAGAAAATTAGTACTTTATGAACCCCCAAGTCTATGTTTTCTTCTTCAGAGGATTTTTCTGATGAAAATTCAACATTCTGCTTGAGAAATTTAATACAGTGTGTGTGTGTGTGTGTTTGTCAAATGCATTTTCCTGCATGAACTTTGACTAGCACGAAAGCTCTTTAGCAAGTGAGCTACGGTCTAAAGTAATAATTAAATAGCCCACCTTTGGTTTGCCCGAATGCAATCTTGTATCATATATACACTAGAGGGTCCAACCGTCAAAAATGACTGCGAAAATTTTACGATTGAGATTTTTATTGCTCCGGTTCCCAGTATAGGTTTTGCTGCATTATACGTCTCATCCCTGCAGGCCTGATCTTCCATTAGTGAAACGCAACTTGTACAGTCATGAGTTTTGCGATAGCAAAATATCCCCCGGCATGATAAGGCGTGAATATCAGCTTGGAGTTGAGCAAACGTTAAGCTGCACTAAGAAAATAAAGTTCAGTCAACATGATTCACCAGAAATGCCCAGGGCTCACCGTATCATGGAAACCAACTCATCGTTGAACCTCAAGCGTCGAAATTTGGCTGCGATGCAAATTCAATATAACAAGGCGTCTGCTCAGCGTGAAGATTGAACTGCTACGATATGATTCAGCTAATGAAAGCATAAGCGAAATGGATTATGCACGAAAGGAACGAAAACTCTAAGACTGAGGAGCGAGACTGAGCTTCTCTAACTGCGCTAACTACAGGGGATTCAGAGCCCAGGATATAGAGCTCGGGATTCAGAGCGCGGGATCCAGAGGCCGGAGATACAGAGGCCAGAGATTCATAGCCGGGGATCCAGAGCCCGGGATCCAGAGGCTGGAGATCCAGAGCCAGGGCCCTCATATTTCCAACTACCTTATTCCCATTCATAGGATCGCTACGCTCTTGAATTTATTCCTATCTTATTCCCGTAGAGCGTGACGGAGAGACGAACCAACATTAGAACAAGCAAGTGAGAAAGCAAGCAAGGGAGCAAGCAAGCGACCAACAACTGTGTTTTATTATATAGTGGATACCTTGGCATTATCTACAACGCTCGAATATCTTTCTATCTTGTTCTTTAGTGCGTTATGCGGTACATAGCTATAATACATAAAATAAGGTCATTCTTATATCAGACTAGAGTACCCGCCCTAACAAAATTGCTGCGAAAATTTTTTGTGATGACCCTTCTTCATGGAAAATCCTTTTTCCGTTACTATTATGCTTCTGAAGAATACGCTACACAGCCCCCTCAAACTATCATACAAGTTGAATATTCCCTTTTAAATTTTTCTGAGTAGCACACTCGATCCTTCCTTCCCGTAGATGACATGTGATAATAGCAATCGATATTAGCAAGCAGTGAAGCATCACTGAATTTAAATTTACAATTCGATACTACGCTTCAGTACTTCGAAATTTTGCGCTCTTAATCGGAAACTGCTTCGTCGAAGGAGGGAAGCAAGATGGAAAAATAATTACTGTCCAACTGCACCGTGCAAAACTCTTCTCCTGTGCTTCGTTGATCATTTACTCAATTTGTATGAAGTGAACTGAGGGCGAATATGGCTTCGTTGCATGGAAAAGTAGTACAAATCAGACTCCATAGCAGGATTTCCAGGTTTGCTGGAATGCAAGGGCATTCAAATATTATTTCAAGATACGTTTGTCATCATCTGCCACCTGGTCTATTTTCTATCCATCAATTTTCAATGAAGCGTGATAGTACGACAACAATCGCTTATCTGTTTTCTTAAAGAGTGGCAGAAAATGGAAAGATAAAGAAACGCACCAACAAATGAACAAGCAGATAACTACACATCGGTCTATATTATATTGGAGTTGTTTGCGTAAGTATTGACATTGTATTGGTAGTTGAAGATAAACTTCGAATATTTAAAGGCCAGCTGGTCTTCGTGGGCTCCGTAATATTTATATAAAGTACACAAACATTTAAAAGTTTAAATGCTGCTGCTACTACATTTTCGGAAATTATACTTGCTCCGTCAATTACTTATCACCATGAATTGTGAGGTAACGTTGGGCTGAGTGATCCTCTTACAAAACTGTACGTGTTAGCAATGGTTAGGCTAGGAAAATTATAACAGTGCATATAGACCAAATAGGTATCACTGTTATTGGAGAAAACAAAGCAATTAATAGCAGCTCTAATATTTTTTTCTATCTGCGACGTTAATAAATCATATATTTTAAATTATAGTTCAGTGCGAAAAGTTGTCTTTCTTATATTTGTGATATCATAGCCGGTGCTGACAGCTTTAGGTGCGGCACCCCTCTCGCTCAAACATAGCTGTGTTAGATCTTTTTGCGCGTCTAGAAACTTATGCTCCCTCCTGTGCTTTATGTATCATAAAATAGCACTCATTCAACGTGAGACAGTTTTCGTACTCGTATATAAATCAGCAGCTCGTATCTCCACAGCAACAAACTGCAATGGCTCTGATAATAACTAATGCCTTCTATTTCACCGTCAGAATATAACACCGTGAAGATATTAACCGCCAAATTTTGTTCGTTTCTTCATGGTCCATTTATCATACTGGAAATATAATACAGCGAGTCGCACGCCTTGCAACTCATCAAAACTGGTCCTGTTGAACTGCATGAGTGTAGTTGATCAGACCGTCCTTGTTCGGCCGATCTTTATACATGACTTGCCGAGCGTCAAGCAACAGGTCCCATGGCAGAGGCTCGTCTGTAGCTCGCCCTGCTGAGCGGCAAGAAGAGCATCTGATAAAACCTCTCGCAGCTCCGGCAAGGTGTATTGCGCCCGGCAACATGTTCATCTCAGACATATGTTCAGAGAGCTGTCACATATGTTGCTCAGCCTCACTGTTGTCAGACTTGCGCTACAATAGACATAACGATTGTGAAATCTTCCTTGGCGATGGGTCAGAAAGATAGCAGCGTAAGCTATAGGCGGTTAGAAATCAGACGAATTTATTGCGGTGCTTTGCAAGGAGTGTAACTTTTCTCGGAAGAAGAATTTTATCACGGCCGAATATGGCGCGATTGTGAGAATGATGTCAGACGCCCAAGAGACATTCGTGTGATATCTTTGACATCCATATTAGCTACACTCCACCTTGTTTGGATGCTCCCAGGAAATCAAGTGACGCGAAGGAAGAAGATCCCGTCTGAAATACAGCACGTCGAGAAGGGCGTGCGAAGAAGTTACTGGGTCACAACTTATCATTTTCATGTCGCCTGCTCACCCACATTCAATTTACTGAGATACATGACAACTCTGGAGTAAAGGTGCTTTTCATATACTCCTGCTTTTTCTGATGCATTCGTGATATTCAAGGATTTTGCTTTACAGGTGTAGAAAAGCGCTATCGCCTGTCCAACGCTTGATACTTGTCCAACCGAGAAAATAATACCTACATGAGCTAAAACAAGCTTGACCGTTTTATAAGTTACGTATTAAAAAAAGTAGTGAGCACTTGCAGTGGGTAAGGATTAGAGAAGTGACAGTCGGACTAAAAAACTCTAACACTTCTTATACCTGACTGATATTCTAAGCTACTATGTAGCACAGTTACAGTTACAAAATCCGATTAGATATTGGTATGAATGTTGACAAAAAGTATAATGCTTTACATCTTACGTTCACTCAACTACTACAAAATTGATTTCTTGTTCTTGATCTCTTCCGATGTTTAGCTAAGAAATATAAAGCATGACTTTCGGCTTTCTTTTCCTTGTAATCACCTTGGCTCAACAGAGATTATTTTAATGCGAAAAATCGCTCTCAGTAATAACTTTGATAATGCTGAAACTACTGGTGAAAGTTTGTTGTTGCTGAAATAATATATGCTTATGATACTCTAACATATACAGCGACATCTGCTACTGAAATATTTTAGCTCAAAGTTACAGTGATTTTAATACAAAGTTATTGGTTTTGGTCCGTGGAATTATTCTCGCTGTTCATAATACCGGTACTAATTAGCTAAGTGTATATTCTGATATCTGTAAATTTGATTTTCCACTCGCTTCGACACCCTCCAGGCACAATGGAAGACGATGATAATGGTTTTTCCATAATACTATAGCCTGTAGCTATTATAATCTGTGCGGACATAAATTTTGAGTTTCCTGATCGATCTTTCACGGCAACAACTAGCTCCTAAAGTCCTTTATTTTCGAACGCCATGTAAAATCTGATAAAAATCCTCGTCATAATGTACCCTGTCACCGGTCTTTCTCTTTTCTAGGGGAGCCATTTCTCACATTCACTCAGATTCATGGGCGCACGCACGGAAGGCTAAGGTGGCCGCTCCGAGAGTAGCTGTGCTCCGTCCGCTAACAAGGCAGCTCATCCGTCTTTGGCGTCCGCTTCATCTCAAGCGTGGACAAAGAAATTAATTACGCCGCGTACTCTTCTCAAGGCGATGCGCCGAAACCGTCTTATATCCAAGCATCCACCTCAGGGTATCGTGCGTTATTGACTCGTTAAATGACCAACTTTTTTTCAGTTTCTGCATGCCTTTTAAAACCGCTAATATTGAGCACTGATGCGATGCTCGCGTACTGTGTCAGCCGAGGGATTTGCAGTTGGTGATAGATGTAAGTTTTGAGTGTGTGTGTGTTTTTAAGTAGCTTTTATCTGCTATTAATGCACCAAGTGAACATTTCATTTCTGAAACTTAACATATTAAGGGTAGATTAAAGAATGGCATCGCTGAATGGGGCTACAGTTAACGTTTATACATGATCTTTGCGTGAACAGGAGTACAATAGTACTCGCAGTAAAGCTCTCGTCTTAGCCATTTTGGTTATCACTGCCTGTTACAATACGCCTGGATTTACAAAAAACTAAGGTCTGCAGTTGCCTTGCTATTTCTTCAGATATCCATGTATTTTTGTCAGAAAGCATCTTCTTAACCCACTCTAAAAGAATTTCTTCAAAAGTAGTTGCGAGAAACGGCATAGTTTAACGAGCATAAAAAATTTTACCTGGTTGTCAATGAATGAACTACAGCAAATAACGTATACTGTGTATACGATGCAGAGTTAGGAAGAAGAACTTTAAGTAATCGGTTCATTAGCAATATTGAGAGTATAGTTTTAAGTTAGAAAATATTGTAGCCAATTGCCCTCTCAACCCTGGACTCCAAGTCTACTTAATATAAAACATTCGCAAAAATTATTTCCTCTTCACTCTTTCTAACTCAGCCTTCAAGCATCAATTTGCGTTCGTTAAAGTAAATGAATTAATAATATTTAAGGATAGGACTAGGCAGAAGCAATGTCTGTTAGAAAAACACGTTGAAACACCGAATTTCATTAGGCTAATGGTTAACTGACTGCGCTGTACAAATGTTGGATATCTGCGGGCTAGTTTCTTAATTTGTATCTTGTCCTTGTTTCAACGGAGCACAATATGTATATATGGTGACACTAGTGACACACATGCAATGTTGCTGGCACCTCTACAGCGAAGAAACGGACACCGTTTCTAGACGGGTCTATTATAACTAAAGCGATAGCGCCTTTTCTCTCTCCCTAAGCGGAGCGCCACGATGAGCACACTATTTTTAAAGGTCAATATTATCGAAGACCCGGATGTACGACAGAGCTATAATGATGAAGGCACTGACCCTCGTCGGTCCCGATCGTACTACGTCACCTTTGNTTGGCGTCCGCTTCATCTCAAGCGTGGACAAAGAAATTAATTACGCCGCGTACTCTTCTCAAGGCGATGCGCCGAAACCGTCTTATATCCAAGCATCCACCTCAGGGTATCGTGCGTTATTGACTCGTTAAATGACCAACTTTTTTTTCTGCATGCCGTTTAAAACCGCTGATATTGAGCACTGATGCGATGCTTGCGTACTGTGTCAGCCGAGGGATTTGCAGTTGGTGATAGATGTAAGTTATGTGTGTGTGTGTTTTCAAGTTAACCTGTCAAATGCAAAGCTGCTACAGCGAGTGCTTTCCAACAATCCGTGCGGAAAATTGTTATGTAGTTATCATCTGCTATTAATGCACCAAGTGTAAGTTTTGACGAAGACTGAAGCGACAGCCATAAAAATAAACCTTTCATAACCTAGCCAAATCTGTCTCAAGTCTCCTTCCTGCTACTGATACTACGTCAGCCGTAGGTACTACTTTTCATTTCTGAAATTTAACATATTACCATCTGTATTAAGGGTAGAGTAAAGAATGGCATCGCTTAATGGGTTACAGTTAATGTTTATACATATCATAACCTTTGCGTGAACAGGAGTACACTAGTACTCGCAGTAGAGCTCTCGTCTTAGGCATTTTGGTTATCACTGCCTGTTACAATATGCCAGCATCGGCTGATTTACAAAAAAAACTAAGGTCTTTAGTTGGCTTGCTATTTCTTCAGATATCCATGTATTTTAGTCAGAAAGCATCTTCTTAACCCACACTAAAAGAATTTCTTCGAAAGTAGTTGCGAGAAACGGCACAGTTCCATAAGAATAGAAAATTTTAACTGGATGTCACTGAATTAACTGCAGCAAATTACGTATACTATATATACGATGCAGAGTTAGGAAGAACTTTAAGTAATCGGTTCATTAGCAACATTGAGAGTGTAGTTTTAAGTTAAAAAATATTATAGCTAATTGCCCTCTCTTAACACTGGACTCCAAGTCTACTTAATATAAAACATTCGCAAAAATTATTACCTCTTCACTCTTTCTAACTCAGCCTTCAAGCATCAATTTGCGTTCGTTAAAGTAAATGAATTAACGAAGAATTAAGGATAGGGCTAGGAAGATGCAATTTCTGTTAGAAAAACGCGTTGAAAAACCGAATATCATTAGGTAAATGGTTAACTGACTGCACTGTGCAAATGTTGGATATATGCGTGGTAGTTTCTTAATTTGCAGCCTGTCCTTATTTCAACGGAGCACAATATATATGGTGACACTACACCGAAGAAACAGCGAAGAAACGGACACCGTTTCTAGACGTGTCTATTACAACAAAAGCGAGAGCACTCTTTCTCTCTCCCTAAGCGGAGCGCCACGATGAGCACACTATTTTTAAAGGTCAATATTATCGAAGACCCGGATGTACGACAGAGCTATAATGATGAAGGCACTGACCCTCGTCGGTCCCGATCGTACTACGTCACCTTNTTTCTCTCTCCCTAAGCGGAGCGCCACGATGAGCACACTATTTTTAAAGGTCAATATTATCGAAGACCCGGATGTACGACAGAGCTATAATGATGAAGGCACTGACCCTCGTCGGTCCCGATCGTACTACGTCACCTTTGAAATTACGGCCCTAGTTTCAATTTGCATTTTGATTCTCTTGTGGAGCCTAATCGGACCATCTCTTGGTAGACCGCGACAGTCCAAAGATGTGATACTTTGGCCCAGCGAGGGCCTCCGATCAATCATTACAGAACGCTTCAAGAAGGAATCGAGCTTGGGACTCTTTTAATAGAGCTGTCCGTTGCCGAACTGATAACACTCCATCTTATTATGCACCGAACTTCTACGTGCGCCCTACAGAATTTCTGATGCTCGATGTCGTAAAAAATTCGGTCTACTTAAGACTATTTTTTGCAAAAAATTCAAAGACAGGTGATGTGAAACTGAGAATGACGGCGTATGGTGTCTGTGTTCATACATGGGAATACTTTGTGCATTATTTTTTGCTCAGTAATTTTTTTTAATTAACCATAGATGTTTTTTGTAGAGGCGGTTTACGTATTATAGCAAAACGTGGCCTACAATGAGGTAAAAAATACATCTATGCAATGGAGCTTGATTATTTTGAACTAACAAACGTTCAAAAGCCGTAATTACGAGCCCTCTACTTCACATTTCTCGAGAACGCTACCAAACCAAAAATATCTTTTCAATGTTCAAACTTCATAAGTAACACGGTATTTACGACATTTAACGTACCATAAAACAATTGAGAGAAAAAATGTATACCGAATGCAGTGTACACTTTTTTCACTTATTCGTAATCAGTGTCACAATGAGTTAGCACTACGTATTTCCTAAGATAAAAGCTAAATTGACGTCCAATATTTCAAGAACATCAGGCAGTCAAATAGCTTACTTTATCGCAAATGCTTCCTCTAATTACGAGTTACTTTACTACAGAAGGTAAAGATGAAATTATTTTTTAGGAAATCACCCTGTAAACCCAGTTTCTATCCAATTCTTAAGAATACTGTAATCCAGCTTTGTTAATTATAATTTTTCAGAGTTGAGTAGAAAGTGGACTTTGATGCTTTTGGGGGAAACCTAAGATCAAGTCATTGTCACCTATATATGGTCAAAGTATCCCTAGTCACGAATGGAATAAAGCCATGCATTGAAAGCAGCCAGTTAGTAAGCACAGCCGTTTGGGCGCTAATATTGGCACTTATAATGATATAAGTTGAAATGAAAAAAAAAACAAAATAATGCGAAGTAAAATACGAAAAAGTAAAAAAAAATTTACAGCTTTGCAATGTCCTTCGTTAAGATTTTACTAAGAGCAAAGTCAAAATAATTATGATTATAAGTTTCAAGTTACTCTAGAAGTTATCGTTTATGCCATTATTTCTGCGGTAAATACTTTTGGCCTGGTCATTAAAAAATATCCAAGCCATTTATCCATTTTATGAATCTTCTTAACCATAGATGTTTTTTGTAAAGGCGGTTTACGTATAATACGGTACGTATTATACGGTATTTACAGTTGAGAGCAAATTGATGCTGCCGTTAGAAGTGTTCGGTAATGTTCTTCCGAAGAATCAATCAGACAATATGAGGTGGATTAACTAGTGGAAGCTACCATAAAGCGTAAGCAAACAAATTAAAAGAAGTTTAGGAATTATTGCAGACCACAAGTTCAGCAGCAGTAGTATGGAAAGTGTGCGCGTATTCGATCATAAGTACCACTGCAATTATTAAGCTACAGCTCAAGGAGAAGTCTCAGAAACTTCCGAGATCGTGCATACCGAAGGCGTCATCTAGGAACTCCTCCTGCATTTTACAGATCGTTTCTGAAGTTAACTGATTATTGTGCTTCATCCATCACTGGCAGAGAGCATATCTTGTCTCCCGTCTTTTTGTCAGACCATCTCAGGGTATCGGGGTTACGTGGTGGCGAGACTGAGCGTGCGATTGCTGAGTACCACATCTCAAGCGTCTTGACTGACTTTAGACTTTAGAGGGAAGGGAAGATGCGTTTGTCTGACTGACTCAAGGAAGAAGTTCTTTTAGCTGACTGACTCCTAGATGTAAAAAAGTGAGTTTGATTGACTGTAGGTACAGAAGAAAGTGTGTTTGTCTGACGAGTGGCTTTATGGTGCAGGAAATGTATTTTTTTCTTGTTGTTTTTGTTGTCTCTAGTGATCTGAGGCGGTGCGTTTGGGCTGACTGATTCTAGGTAGAGGATAAGGAGAGTCTGTCTGATTGACACCAGCCAGCAGGCAAAAGGCAATTGGCTGACTAACTTTTGACAGTGAAAAAGGTGCGTTTATCTGACTCTGTAGAACTGAGAAGCTGCGTTTGTCTGCGTGACTACCGAGCAAAAAAAAGAGGGAAGAAACCAGCAGAACCCGTTCGTGGGAGAATATAGATCTTGAGATTATTCAGAAATACTGGATATGCGCCTTATATAATATATTGATGAGCTTGTCTAGTTCCATAAAAAGTTTCCAATTCAAAGGAAATTAATTTACTTTTAACGAGTAAAGTTCTGTCAAATGTTAAATGTGTGCATCTTCCGCGGTAGATTGAGTCAGGTGACGCAGTGTTGTTCTTCAAAGAATAAGGTTCAATATCAGTTTACTATTATAGAACAACTTCGTTTCCTTAGTGTTATTCTTTAAGCAGTAATAAATGTTAAATTTCAGCAAAAAAATTATTTGTTTCCTTAACTCATTTCTCTTTTATTCTCTAGATCCTCGAGGAGGAGCGAGAACTGTGACTCCTGTGGTGGGGATGCTTTTTGGGGGCTGTTTTTGGGATTGTTTTTTGAGGCTATCAAGTTTCGATCGCGCTATAAAAGTAACAGGTTCAGAAATAATTAGACATTTTATGATAATTATGTTATTCCGCTCTTTTCATACCTTCGATTCATTCCTGAATCAATAAAACAAATTTTTACATAACCCAACGGGAAGTAGTCAGCTTGAACTTAGCTTTCCTGCGTTGCAAAACGAGGAATGGAGCAGGAACTCAGCCAAGCGTATACAGAAGGGGAGAGCAACTTTTTATTCATATAATTATAAATGTGTTTCAACTTCATATGCGAATATTTGCGAGCAAAATATTAAAGCTGTCTCGGCTACCAATAGCGTGATATTTCTCATAAAAAGTTGCCAAATGTTCCACAACAGACACATACGAGACAATTACCTATGTATCTCGGGTCGGACTCAGCACAGTATGTGGGCAACTACAAAAATATTTGTCACACAGTAAAGTAAATCAGCAAAATATCGGATGATCGTCCGAGATTCTCACGAGAAAGCACCGAATTTCGATTTAATGGAGAATTCTCGTGCTTTCTCAAAGGCCACCGCCAACTTACACGTAGGGCATTATGCGTTCCATTGGGTGCTGAAATAAAGCTTGCGAGGTTTGATTTGTCAGAGATTTCTGATAGAAGTGTTGACTTTGTTACTATGAAACGTGTTGCAAGTGTTAAAAGCAAAGCGATTACGTTGAGCCGCCTGAAAACTCATTTTCACGGAGCAAGATTGAGTTTCTGGATGTCTCGAGGGTAACCGATTGAGGGTCAATGCCTGAAACTCACTTCAGCGGGTCGAAGGCAGAGCACCTGCGTGAAGTTTCAAACAAGTCAAGCCTTAAAGACTTAATTTTCCGCACCCAGTGGAACACGCCCTTCCTTATTACGTACCACATGTCAGCACCGTAGAGGTTGTCATTTTTGCTCTATTGACTTCCGGTGGGCTCTCATATACCGTTCAATTTGTTTTTTATGAAACTATTGCACTCTTTTTATGTTACTGATTAAGGTTTAAATTGACTACCTATTACCAGATATAATTATTAGAAAAATGCGTTGAATTATACAAACCTTAACAAACATAAAACTAGAAATGTGTTTTACTTAATCATTAGTACAAAATTGCTACTCTGACAAACATTTTATGCACAACGAATGCTTCTATTTAATTTTAATGAACTAATAACGAAACATACATGCTTTTTAGACTAGGGTACTAAGAAGGTGCAGATTTTGTAAATATGTAACATTGATATTTAATATTGTACACTATATCTAATATATTTCATACAACATCGTACTATATTACATCATAGTAGTATTATGCCATAATATTCTATAAATAAGCTAGGACTGAAGAGGAGAATCTATTCAATGTGGTACAACTTAAACATTATTTGGTGTTCATAAATAGTAGTATACATGTACAAAGTTGTACTGGAGCAAGGTATGCAAGGTTCGAATCCTTACGCGCTCAGTTTTTTATCTGGACCATTGAGACAATTTACGGAGTATACGTAACTCTAATGGGATTTTGCTGGCATTTCTGTTGCAATCCGCGTTCTCCAAAAATTTTGTAAATTTGTTATACAATGTAAGTTTGGTTACAACAGATTTGGTTAGTTATGAATAGCTTCGCAGCGATTTAAGTTCAGCTAGAATAGGTACGTGTATCACCCTAACCTTAAACCCAGATAGGCCACATGGCACATTAGCGGAAGGTTCAACGAATCCCATGCCCCAAGGTAAATACCCCCACGGTAGCTCTGTACACACCAAGCAAATTTACTGATTCAGCGCGCCGAGCGCCATTGTCCCAGTTCGCTCACTTGGCCTGGAGATCGTTCCCGGGACCTTCAGCTCAGCTATGCACGGGACCTTCAGCACAACTGTGCAGCACACAAGGTTCGATGCTACCGTTGTCCACAAAAATTGATACAGGCGCACAATATCACGCATTTTTTTTTTTTATCGGAGAGGCGGTTGCTTCCGTCTACTAATTTTGTGATAGGACATGAAAATTTGTCAAAAAGAAGGAAACGTATATCTTTGCTACCAAAATACACAACAGCAGATGGCCGATGGACTATTTTTACTTCAAGCTGTAGAACAATCGTCAAATAAATGAAGACAATCACTATAGCGTTGGTATTCGCTCCCAAATAACTACAGACTCCTGCGTGAAATGTTATAGTACGTTGAACTCGTATACAAGTATCATGAAGTGAAAAGTAATTTGTATACTTACGACAACGCACTAAATCTATGCTTATGGCATTTTACGGCTACTGTTTCACATTTTCTTATTTTTATATACTGATGGACTTTTCTTACCTTCGCACCCTGTGCATTTGACAAAGAAAGTGGAGCGTAGGCGATACTGCTGATAAAGTTGGAAAAAAGCACCGTCCCTTCACTCAGGCTGGCTCATCGAGAAGAATAAATCATTTTTTTTTCCTCATCAAAGCCACCGAAGTTATTTTAACAGAACAGAAGAGTCACCACCGGTGAACAGATCACCATATTTTTATTGCAAACTTGGCAACGTGAGCTGGTCAGGTATGTTTTATGGAGACAGCTACATAAATGTTCTGTCAATTTATATTCAGCTCGTTATATCAAAGAAAAAGTTGCTGCGGTCTGAACTCAGTGGATACGGGCACGGTTCTAACGTCAGTTCTTTATGCCCGGCGAGTATAGGAGACGCTCTCAGATGTTGTGTGGGAGCATAAAGTTTTAAAAATGGTCATCTGCTTTATGTACAGTCGCTCAGGAGCTTCTTTGAGCTTCTGAACGTAGTAGCAACATAATATGATACGTTGCGAATTGTATTTTTTGCGAGGAAGGCAGTGCTGCCAGTTAACGTCTGAAGGTAGTGTACCAAATTTTTTATCAGGGATGGCTCCAAATTTCCAGTTATCAGTTGCCCCATATAACAAATACCCAGCAACGTTGCATTTTTTCTGAGTCGCATGGTGAACTGCACAATTCACATATAAGCCCACTATTAGCTGCATATATCCATGTAAATTATATATCCTTTGCTCCAAAATATTGATCCTTTACCCCAGTGGGGAATCTACCTGATGGTTGGGAAATGTCGCCTTATGAGAAGCCTTTTTTTTCAATATTTTCATTTGAGTAAGACTTACCTGCAAACGACGTACATCTGCTAGATGGCTAGATACTGGGTTAGTCTCTTAGCGGTTTATAGTGCATTAGCGTTTTTGTTATCACGGCTGGAAGTCAGAGATAACAATTGCAGCCTGGATACAGGAATGAAAAACGGGGGCGGATAACTGAGGCCTGGGCCTTTTTTTCTTAGCTTCTGGCTTTGCCACAATCGGCTGTAAGTGCCTTCTTCCTCTGGAAAGCTTCGGAAATGAAAATAAGTTCAAGTCACACACCAACATGTATGCAGAAGGTGGCCCGTAATATTGATTCGTATTCCTCCTAGCCATGAAAACAGGCTTTGAAGTTCGATGGGTTCTAGTGAGATTTTTTTTGTTCCACTGTACTGTATTGTTAGTTCACATGTTCTCGCCGTGACCATTAATGCCTCGTCGATCTATTTAATGGAGAATTTTCGTCTGCAGGGTCGATCGTCATTTGAACGAGTTCTCTTACCTGATCGTCCAATGCGTTGCTGTGCCTATTTAAACAGCACAAAAGTGCAGCGCTTCTAAGCTAATTCACTACAAATTTTAAGGAATACCTGGAACTTTGCAGGCGACACATTCTAGGCAAACGGACTTGGTAGCTAACATTATATTAATAGCATTTGCAAGTACAAGCAATTATGTTGACAACGAAGCATTTGCGCGATTAGCTGAGAGGCCGCTTGAAACCATTGTCGTCAGAACCGGCCGTAGCCAGCCTATGAACCGTTTTCCCCATAGCTGCACGTGCTCCAGGTCAAGTTTTAAGCTTACTAGAAATCCAACTACATACTTCAGGTAACTCAATAATGCAACCAAACCCTTAGGTTGTGAGGACATCTATAGTTATGCATATCAGTATCGCACACATAGAGAATATTAATTTACCGTAATCCAATAACTCAGCCACAAATTTCTAAATTTTAGGGCTAAAAGATCTAGTTTTATATTTTATTTTATATTTACAAGTAAGGTCTCAGTCGTCGTTTTCTGGTGGCGCAGCCAAAAATACAGCAGATGCAAGGTTTCAAGCCTGTATTGCAAGACTTGCAAGACCGACCATCTATAAAGACTCAAACAACACAAGAAAGAATAACTGGTCGTCTCCTGTGGCAGGATGGCACTAAGCGAAATATTTAACTCTCTCACTCTACGATTTTTGTGCATCCTTCTTTACTACTCACCGAACCTATGTTTGCTTTCCTTTGGCTGCAGCTTTAGCATGAAAAAAGGCACTTGAAGCATACTTATTGTTCATGGTATTATTTATGAAGCTAACGATAGAAAATGATTCATGACGTGAATCAAAGCGACATCACTGCACTTTCACGGATCAAGTGTAGGTTGGCGAATGGCTACGTACCCTTTTTTCATCAGGACGATCGTGACTTCGCAGACTAATTAAGCCGGGCTCACACTGATTGGAAACCACGTTTCCAACGGTGTTTCCAACAGGGTTCGCAACGCGTTGCCAACTCCTTGCGAACGGTTGAAGGTTGTAGAGGAAATGTAGGAAACCCTTTTGGCAAGCGACTAGCGAACTAAACAGTGAGAGGAAGCGGTTCGCAGTTCTGAAGACAATTTGTAGTCTGAGTTTGGAAGAAGTGCGCTTCTATTTAATGCTAAAAAATAAGGGGCACTCATTACAGTCAAAAAATTGATATAATTATCAATGGGCTACTCATAGCATTACGCTGGCGCAAAACTTTCATAAAAAGCTATTCACCTAACTTATATATTAGCTTAATGTAATCAATTTCACGCCTACGCCACCGTCAAGCAGTGTCAAACTGACTTCTAGCAATGTAAAGGCTAACACTTTTTTAAGGCCAAAATGGTTTGCTTTTTAATTAATACTAGTGGTCCGTGCCGTCATTATAAATGACGGCAAAAAATTAACACTTCACCAAAACCTCCGCCGTCTTTTGGGCTTCCTCATTTTTCCCCTAACTAATACTGAAGAAAAAGATTGCAAGGTACCCAACTTTTTTTTTTCGCCTAAGAAAAAGATTGCAAGGTACCCAACTTTTTTTTTTCGCCTTTTGAAATCTGAATTTTCTCCTATCTTATTCCCATAGAGCGTGACAGGAAAGATAGAAATATAGTCATAAATAAATAAATAAAAACACGACGTGACTTATTATATAGTACTGATTAGTTCCGTGGATTATTATATATTCTGGGTTTTCCGTAAAAGATCCCAAAATATCCGTACTTTAGCTAAAATTTTCCTAGAAAGTCCGGTTGTCCGTATTGAATACAAAAAATCCCTGCAAACCAGACTTATCTGTATATCTGACAACACTGAGCGCACTGCCCTAGGCTGTCATTCCTATGACCTGTGATTTCCAACATGAAGGGTGACCACAAAACAACAACAACAAATAGGGAAAACGTAAGAAAAAAATAAAAATGCACTTTTCCAAGCACACACCACACAAAAACTTCACGACAGCAAGTTGCAAATTGCTCCAGACCAATTTTCTACAATTGACAGTGTGAATGGGGTTTTCCATCAGGCCTTTCGAAAGGGGTTTCCATCGACGTTGCCAACCGGTGGCCAACGCGTTGCGTAAGGCTTGCCACCGGTAGTTTCGAAATTAAGCCTTTCGAACGCTTTGAAAACACTGGACCGTTGGAAAGCAGTTCGCAACTATGGTTGCCATGCAACCCCTTTCGTACCGCGTTTTCAACCAGTGTGAGCCCCGTGTAAGGCTTTTATAGATGTGTAGCTGAGAGGTGTGCTTGAAAGAAATGCAAGTAAAAAAATTAAGTAGGATGCGATAAGTAACCATGTAAACGATAACTCTCATCATTTATGTTTGACTACAGTGTACCCCGCGGGGTTAAAAACGAAAGGATAGTGCGGCCTTGGAATAACACTCTTTCAACGAGTATATCAACATTGTTAATTTTAAGCATTTTGAAGCCGGGCAAGCATTTTTTTAGGCAATGCTATAGCAAAGCCTGGAATATTTCTAACCAAACTAATAGAATCTATACTGACAGCTGTGGCAGCACGTCACTGATCATGCCGTAGCCAAGCAGGTTTAATACAAACAGGTAGCTACAGAGATCGAATGCTGAATGTTCCGGCACTTGCAGCCTGGCTGACTCGCTGATTGGCTACACCAATGGCCGGGAGCCTGTGATTGGTGGCGAGGGAGCAGCCACTGAAGAAAAAAAAAAATTTTGACCAGCAGCTTGAAATGTGGCTCCGTCCCGCCCTCTGTTAAACCTCCTTGCCCGTATCCTTGATTCTTACGGTTTTCTATAGAGTGACAACTGCAGCATTGATATTTTTATAAGGGATTTCAGTCACCCAAATGAAATTGACGCCAGATTTTAAGAAATAGAATTGCTACCGTGAGTGAAGCCTTTTTCGTGCGAAGTGAAAGTGTGGGTCGATTTGTTTGATCCTAGTATGATCGCTATTTTTATTTGTTAATTTGATGGACGAAACTCTGCCTATCTTACCCTTACTAAGGAGGAGCACGTTGAATACACACAAACTTCCTCTATATGATAATATATTTTTTTTGATTGGTTGGTTGGTTGGTTGGTTGGCTGGTTGGTTGGTTGGCTGGTTGGTTGGTTGGATGGTTGGTTGATTGGTTGCTTGCATGCTTGATTCGTCTCTGCGTCCCGATCTGCAAAATATAGATATGAGAAAAATAATTTCCTGGAGGACGAGGAGATGAGTTTGCAGGGAATTCGACTCTTAAAATTAATACAATATAGTAGATATTGGTCCCTATAATATGCTCCAGAAACGTTTTTGGAAGCCATCTTAGCTTAGAGAAGTAGCTAGGCACTTTAAAATGTCTTCTTGAGCGTGGGCGATGAAATGCAAGACTTTTGTTGCAGTTTTCTTTGTCTTGCATAAACCACTTCACTTATGTTTTGCATTGCTGAATATATTCGTGGCAGTTAAAACTTCAAGCTGAGAATAGGTCAAAACATATTCAGTTGTTATTGGCACCAAATTCTGATCCTGATTTGCTGTTATACAAGATACGGTCCTGAGCGTTGCCGGTAAATTCATTTAATTACCTCCACCAAGGAGGTTATGTTTTCGTTGGATTTGTCTGTCTATTAGTCTCTTATTCTCTTTGTCTGTCATCAAGATAACTCAAAAGTTATGGACGGATTTTGATAAAATTTACAGGAATTGTTAGGTATGTTTGGAGGAACAGATGATTAACTTTTTGTTAAGATAGGTCCATCCGTTTGTTTGTTTGTTCGTCTGCCTCATTTTTTAATGCCATAACTCAACAAGTTATGGACAGATTTTTAATGAAATTTACATGAGTTGTTAGGTATATTACGAAGAGTAAATGATTAAATTTTTGTAGCGAACCGCTTGTCGTTCGCTCGTTTGTCACTGTTTTTAATTTAGGCTTGTTAATACTAAAACTCAAAACATTACGAATGGATCTTCATGAAATTTATAGGAGTTATTAGTAATGTTGAAAGACATTAAGGATTAAATTTTAGTGCATATCAGTTGGTACGTTTGTTGACTCGTTTGTTTTCTTTTTCATAGTGTTTGTTAGCAGCGTAACTCAAATTAAACCTTATGAACGGATCTTCCAGAAAATTGCATAAACTGTTATAACTATTCAAAGGAGCAAATGATTAAATTGTGGAGCTGATACAAAGAAAATCATGGTTTCAGAGCCAAATTGAGTTTGTCATTACCGTTGTCGCGCTTGGCTTAGGTATGCACTCTCAGAGTGCTGTAATTAAACTATATTTTCGTCGTATTGCTTAACTTTCAAGCATAAAGTGGTATCTCAGGAATGAAAACTCTCAGTAAACAAATGATGCCTTCTTCTGTAACAGCTTCCTACTTGCACTACGTCTTTTATCATCATTTATCACATGTGAACTTTGTTCACTGTAGTAATTGCCTATCACTTCATTAGTGAAGAGCATAGTAAAACGGAAAGGTTATTAATATTTTCTATTTTCCTGTTTCATTATTTCTTCTTTTCCGTGTCCTTCCTTCTTATTCCTATCTCTCTCATTCCTTATATTTCCTTATTTCTATATTTCTATCTTGCCTCTTTCTTTCAATTTCTTTCTCATTTCAATTTCTGTCTCTTTTCAATTTCTTTTATTCTTCTTTTTTCTTCTTTCTCTATCTTTTCTTGCATTCCCTCTATCTTTCTCTATATTTCATTCAAGCTGTTACCCTGTACGATACTGGACGAGACCGCATAGTACGATGACCGAGGTAGTGTTACCCGAGAAGGTTGCATGAGGAAGGCAGACACGCTGCACATTGATCGCTGATCCGTAACCGATTTCCTCCCAGCACATGACCTGCAAAAACTAAGACAGAATAATGGCACGGGAACCGTCCAGTTATCAAAAGACTTAATAATGTGCTCCATGCCGATCAATAAGTCGAATGTTTTCTGAACAACGGGGAACGCCCTTTTGTGGATCACTGATTGTGATTGTCTCAAGCACATGCACGAAACTTCAATGTTCTAAAAGCTTCTTTCGTGTCATTTCCACTGAAGGAGACGAACATTAGAAAAAACATGGAGGCGAGTTTTCCGGAGTATAGGTAATAACACAATGCACGTCATAGTTTAAATGACATTGAAGATTAATCTGTTTTTGCGTCGGGTTGATGATCTGCTGTAAATGGGATTCCTGTTGATGCCTAATGTGTCTTCTATTTATAGTGTCACTATTTATTTGCGCTCAGTGAATGAAAGTTATGGTGTTGATTCGATGGTATGCTGAAAAATGAAAATTTTCGTATCCATAAAACATAATTTGCGTATGAATATAGGTGTTGTGGGGAATGCATGGATATGAGTAGAGGACAAGAAAATTTTGTTTCACAGTTATATTGATTACATCTGCCTTCGTGCGCATATCTAGGATTTTTCTTAAATCCCTTTAATTTTGAAAGATTATGAGGAATCATTAGAAGTTGAACAATTTTCATTTTGCGTTGTATGTTCGCAGCAAACACCTCGCTTTTGTTCGAATTCCTGACACTGCAGCGCAGAAAACATTTCAGCGGTTCCACTTTCCCCTCAGTACCGGATCGTGTCTATCACTGGCCACATCCACACCTCGAGTCAGCTAGGCCGTGTTTTTAACAGAAATTTCGGCCATTTTACGTGTTGTTTACGTGTTCCGGATCCGCTTAGGCTCTTTTACAGCTCTGTGTTATTGCGAGCACGGGTCGGATTATCGAACTGCCTTCGACGCATGGGAAAAACACAGTCGGTGTGGCTCGCCATTGTGCGACCCTTCCCTAATTCTGATCTCCTATTTTATGTTTAAAGAAACAAGCGGCAGATGAGGTTTGGTGATCATGAACATGGACCTGCTCGTGCTCTAAACTTTGATGGCCCAACACAATGGCAGGACTTGATTGCGCAACCTCCAATTGGCTGTTCTCTTTATTGACATCGACCGGGAAGTTGTAGCTGGTACTTTTTGCAGAGGTCATGAAAGCGTCTGATCCACTTTTTATTACGTAACTTACATACCGTAGCCGACGGCAACTTTCTAAGTTTAAGATGCCCTTTTGCTTGCCAAAACTGGAGTAAATA
Organism: Parhyale hawaiensis; assembly: GCA_001587735.2. Lineage (NCBI taxonomy): Eukaryota > Metazoa > Arthropoda > Malacostraca > Amphipoda > Hyalidae > Parhyale > Parhyale hawaiensis. The sequence goes on from LQNS02278157.1 coordinate 12,222,407, forward strand.
ACCGACCTGACGTTCACCTGAGGCAGTACTTTCTACGTGTGAAAGATGTATTGAAGATATAATGTTACTGTAAGTAAAATGCATTAATATAATTTTATTTTATGTGCCAGCTCCTGAGTGATTTTCGTACATGCGCTCTAAGCAGTCAGTAGTAGTGCTATGAACATGCTGGCCTCTTGATACTAAAAAATATCTGTACCCGTATTGTACGTATTGGTTTTCATTCTTTCCTTAGCAACGACAGGGTCCTGAAATAATCTGTATGTATTGGGGGTCAATTCCTAGGGAATCACAACAAAAAAAAAATGTTCAAACTCCTTAATGAAACACATTTGGTCGTGAGGACTCCTGAAGTTTGATTTTCGGACTAAATAAAGAGCATAAAAGCGAGTCACTCTGAGAATCATATTGCTGTGGGTGATGTATCTGGTACACTTTTAGCTAAAGAGTTCTCTGTGCGCATTATATATAGTCCGAAGCGCCATCTTCTTTACCCTCGCCTTCAAATGTGATTGAGCGAAGCATAGAGATTAACTGGGATTTTTTTCTGTCTGTAGTATCTAACAAGTATGTAGAGCACTCTGAGATCGCATAACTCCACCAAGCAGCGGAACGTTAACGAAAAATTCAAATTGGTTCTGAAACTATGATTGCCTTTTCATCAGCCCCAATATTAAATTTTTGTCATATGTGCTTTTTGACAGTAAAAACAACTTCTGTAGTTTACTTGAAGATCCGTTCATAACTCGTCAAGTTATGTTGTTGACAAACATTCTGACAAACATTATTGAAATTCACAAATAGACTAACCGATCATCAGCAAAATTTGATCATTTAAGTGTTTTAACATGTCTATAACAATGCCTGTACATTTCATAAAGATCCATTCGTGACTTCTTGAGTTATTTTGCTAATAAACGAGAAATCAAACACAGAGACAAATAAACGGACAGACTGATCATGACAATAATTTCGTCATTTATTTTTTTGTGTTATGCCCAACAACTTTTATAAATTTCATAATTGTTCGCCCATACCTCTTTGAGTTACGATACTAAGAAAAAACATAAGAACAATTTTTCTGTCACCAAAATAACTCAAGTTATTGGCGAATCTTTACGAACTTTACAGGGATTATTATAGGTATGATCGGAGGAACAGATGATTAACTTTCTTTCGGTGAAGATCCGTTCAACCGTTTGTTTCTTTGTATGCCTCTTTTTTCTTAGTAAGATAGCTCAAATAGTAATGGACGGATTTTTAAGAAATTTACCGGAGCTGTTAGGTATATTATATTTGACTACCATGGGGTACTTTCATTCTCCAGATTAAGATATGTATGTATACAAAGCATCGAGCCCTGGGGACCTAGAGATTACCACGCCGGTACTCTACCAGTAAGCCACAGCTCTAAGATCTTCCAGATTATTAACTATTTAGGGTATACGGATGAGTTCCCTAATATACATGTACGGCTCTGCCTTAATATGTTTGCCAGAATGCAGCGGTTAGCTGCTGTGGCTTACTGGTAGAGTACTGGCGTGGTAATCTCTAGGTCCGCAGATCGAGTCCTGGCTCGATGCTTTGTATTTATTCTATTAAAACACAAGAGTGGACGGATGAGCCCCCTGTCTGGATAATTCCGGGTGTTGACGGGACGAGAACTGTAATATTTATATGTGTGTGTGTATATAGACGCTCCAGAGGATTTTGCATAGCTTTGAACTGACTAAAAATAAATCTTCAATTTAATGGCCCCTGTGGAACAGCGTGAAGATCAAAGATGGTTGAGCGGCAAACAAAGCTTGCAGATGCAGTTGAGCGGAAACTTGAATAACACAAATTGAAATGAGAGCAGGAGTTCGTGAGTAACACGTGATAGTACTGAGGGCTGTGTTCGCTACAGCAGATAGAGGAGAGACCATGAGACCTAACAAAGAAAACCTCACGTATGCCGAGTAAACCTGGGGTACGTTAAGAAATTTCCTGGAAGAAATTAATGCGATGGTCGTCAGGGGTGCTTTATTGATCAATAGTCCTACTAATTGGGGACACTACTCACTTAGAAATAAATAGCGTCAACTACGATTTGAACAGCACCCATTTCTGCCAACAGAACATTATGCCGTTCTGTCATAGCGTTGCCTACGTACAATTTTTCCAGTTGTGTTATCTCTACAAAGAAGCCAATTAATTGATGAAAGAAAGGACTGATAGTCGCTTCGTGAGTCGCTCCATTGCCAGTCACTTGATTTCACGCGAAGAAAATAACTTGGTGAATGTGTTCAACACTCTACCTAAAACAGTTAAACATTAATTTTCCTATGTATAGAACTGTTTAATACCTGACTAACGGTACTGATTGATTGGAACAAGTAGAGAGAACATGCAACGGATATTCTGTTAAATAGAGGCTCGTGATTGCTAAACTGAGGATGCTAGCAGCATTCTAAGAACTCTGCAAACATTTATTACAACTATTACAATCAAAGTTAAGCTTGTACAGTCTTAAATGTCAAAATTGTCATAATGACTTTATGAGTACAAGCATCTTTGGTCTACCAGTCATTCCATACTGGATGTTTCTAGATTTTCAACCAATAGTCTCCACTACAAGTCTGGGGTTTTCAGATATTAGTCAATACTGCACCTTTGGGATTTCCTGTTGCAGCCATGCATCAGTCTGATACAACATCCTATTAACAATCAACTTCATCACCGCCATTAGCCCCAGTGCTAATTCTTAGCAAGTAATTTTGAGACTAATTAAAGGGTGATAATATGTAGCCCATTGAGTCCCACGTGCTTGGCGTCTATATAAGAAAAGTAACTCACTGCGAAGAAGGAAATAGTAATAATTAAAAATAAATTTCTGACTTAAAGTTGCCATTGAACCCTTTAATTAAAGCTCATCTTGCGGCGCGTGTACATATATATATATATATATAAACTTCACTAGAGTGAGAGAAGCTGTCATATAACTTCATTTTACTCCTGCTCTATACAGCATACAGCACTCTAGAATTCGTAACATACGGCGGACCAATAAACGTTGGGTACTGCAGCACGATTTGGCTCGCGTGCACAATTTAGTCACAAAAACATTTCATGTTTTGTACGTTTTGTGGAGGGCAGCAGACGATACGGCACATCACTTCATCATGCAATGAGAAAAAAAAGGAGACTTTTCATGGAATTTCTGAGTCATAGTTCACAATCTCCAGCGCACATGAATTGCAGTAATTTATGCACATTAAAGTTCTGTAACGCTCATACATAATGAGAGGATATCCATGATATGGAAAAGGTATCTGCGTAACACTTTTACATGTTTTTCATCTGTACACTATTAGTCCTAATGACTCCCTCATATACGTACGATATTAACTGGTTTGGACAGCGGCACTTGCTCGACCAATAGACGGAATAATGATTATTGTTATTATGCTCCCAGTTCATCCATTGCTAACTCATTCGTGATCCGCGTTGTGAAATTGAAAGACCGACTGAATTTTCTTTGCGTCTTACTTAAAAGATTGAAAATATAAATAATTCAAGTGAAATGAATTATCAGCGATATTTTTTTCAATATTTAGCCAAAGATACATTTTGTGATATATTGTGAAGAGAATAAATAAGCCTTGCAATTAAATATCGCCTTCAGTATCAAGTAACTTTTTTGCAGATGGTATAACTGCCGATAAAAAAACGTGAAAAGTTTGCTATGGTTTCGTTGTTTTTTTACAATTATCTTGAAACCATTTATTATGATACTATTCTTTACTTTTCTTTGCAAAGCTTTTCATATGTATGTCAAAACCAATATGACATATGTTCAAAAACTATGCACTTTTCATACTCTTAACTTCATTTCCATAGCCTCATCTGCAACAGCATTTCGTTATCTCAATTTAGCGCACACACCCCAGGTTTATACATACGTAATGTGCACAACTATTGTTGATGCTTGAAACTCTAGCGCATTTCGACGCCACCCTGCCTCATTCCGTCTATATAACTGAGCGCAGCTCATGCGATAGTCAGAAGATAGCAAGTGCTTATTATTCTTTCAAGAGTTCCTCGGGATGACGATAAGGCATCAGATAATCGTAGCCTTGTCTGCTAAAGTCTTGTCAGCTGACACCGAACCCGAGCGAAAGCGTTCACGAAGACTGCCTTTCGCTTGCTTTGTGCAAGCGTTAATATCACGACCGTCCGATGCTCATGCATGTGTTGCAAGAAGTCTCGCGGCTTAATCTGATCGCAATACTTTCGACTTACTGAAATGCTGCGTTTGCCAAGGGGAAACGTGATTTTCGGTATCACGTTTTGTTTCAATTCACAGTGAGCACATACCGACTTTTCCATAACGAAATTACTG
>LQNS02278157.1:12237185-12254424 GCA_001587735.2 Parhyale hawaiensis
GATATTCATTACTTTACTCTACATCGATATTATATTTTCTTTTGGTTTACGATGTACACATTTTGTAGCAAATCAGCGGAGCGTAGAGAACCAATTTTTTTCCGCTATAGTAGACGTAGTGATTGTTTATTCCAACTTCTTGGACGCGAAAATTTTGTTATGCTGATGCTATCTCACTAGCTGTGTATTCTGGATACGCAGCGGAAATGAAATTCAGTGATGTTACAGCGCTTACTTATAAAGTTTTCTTCTTTTTTTTTGCATGTTATGTAAGGGAGGGAAGGAGTGTGCTAAAGACGAATTGAAGTGTACTGCTCAGTAGAAAGCACGTATCTCTTACGCTAATTTCAGTTGGCCGTCGTAGTGTTTCCCTCTATATGTAAGGAAAGTCCATTCAATGAAGAAATGTAATCACAAATTTCTTGCCATGAAGAAGAAGCGAGTCAAAGACTGGAAGATTCCGCACCGGCTTGTATTAAGTAAATTTATATATCAATCGTTGCGTGAATTTTTTCACGCACGGGTCCACTAGTTTTAATTAAATTTCTCTCCGCGTATCATACCTACAGAATGATACGCTTTGAGCGCATCGAAGTTTTTGCGTTGAAGAGAAAACTGCTCCGTCGAAGGAAAACAGCAAGCTGGAAAGAATTATTGTGTCTACTGCCCCATGAAAAATCATGACTTCGCTGTGCGTTGATTATTCACAGAAATTATACATTGCTAGCTGGACCCGTGAAATTTTCACGGCTTTGCAAGGCCTTTCAAACAGACCCGTGAAGCGTCCATACATATTTTAGCATGGTGATACCACACTTCTTCAACACTGGGACTCGATGTGTAATATATTAAGTCATTCCTCTTGGTAATAATAATAATAATATCCATAATTCCCTGCAGTGGAGTAGCCAGGGGAAGATCGTGGGGGAGACACTCCCTCCCTAAAAAGATACACGCATCCTTCACTGGAAATGAGGCCTCGAAATAAATGGACTGCTTAGGGCCTAGCTTTTATGTCTCGCTGCCCTCCCCCCCCCTCCTTGAATTTTGCTAGCACTCCTAGTACCCACCCCCACATGTAAAATTTTCAGATCCCAACCCGTCATTCAGAAGAGCCCATGGGCATAAAAATTATTAAAAAGACCTTGCCCAGCTGCACAGGACTGCTGACCTCCTCGTATCATTGGACCCGTGCGATATTTATATAAGCTGGCTGCACCCGTGAAAATTCCACTGTTAGTGAATATTTTCACTTACCTTATTTAACCTGAGGTAGCACCCTTATCTAAACCACCCCGTCTGAACTAACGACTCCCGCATAACCCAGGCTATTCTCATGCAGTCCGCCTACCTTGCGTCTCGTCTAACTTTTCCTAGTATTTCGATTTCATTACTGAATCGCGCAATTACAGTATGTATTTTCACGCCTTTTCTAAGCTCTGTTTCCCACACTTAACAGATAATTTAACACTCCATAAAGTCACACGTTCCAATTTTTTGTCGGTGTTTAGATTTTTTCTCATTATTTTGGAACCCGTGGATACAGATCAGTAGCCTATAATTGTTCTGCTTTGTTGATTGTGATATAGCTACATAGTAGCTACAAGAAAACATATTCGGTCAATTTCTCCACTCCCAATAGGGTCATCTTCTGTGCTCAGGCATCACGCTGTAAACTGTAGAGGCGGATGCTTTGGCGGCAGTGCAATCGCTTCAAAAAAGACTTCACAGCAAAAATGCCCAACACTACCCTTTCTGTTTACCCGTGCCGTATCATAGCTACGCAACTGGCCTTATTAGAAATGACATCCGCTGCCTGCAAAGCGAACAGAATGTTGTGAAAAAAAAATGAAAACCCGTAGGTAGATATGATACGGGGCAAATGATTCATATTTGAAGCCAAATCTTTAAATTTGTTTTATCTATTATTGAAGAGCGTGACACAAAAGGTAGGTAGGTAGGTATGTAGGTACGTACGTACTAGCGTATTAACATATAGATGACATGAGAGCAAATATAGATGCATCGTATGGAGCGCTAACAAAGCTTTAAACATCTTCATATATTGGATTTAAGCTTTTGCTGATTAAAATACGTTTGCTATCATCTACAACCTGGTCTATTTTGTACTTATCAGCTTTCAGTGAAGCTTGACAGGATGACCACAGTCTCCAACCTGATCTAATGTTCCTTATCTGTTTTCTTAAAGCGTGACAGCTAAACAAATAAATAAGTAAACATAAATACACATCAGTCTTTATTGTATTGGAGATTTTTAAAAATTATATTGCGTTGGTAACAACGTTAATAACTAATGTATTAAAATTGAAAATTTGATATAGTGCTGTTAGAAACTAACATTTTTCATTCAGTAAGTAAAAACGTTATAAATCTGTGTAAGGTATGGAACAAATCAGAAGGACACATCGTAGATGCTGCAAGTCGTGAACCAATTAAGGGTCCGTGCGTGAAGTATCAGAGGGAGCTTGGATTCGTATATTAATATGTTCCTCCAATGGAAATCGCACCTACTACAGAACATCATCGTCACGCAAGAAGCAGCTCCTACTGGCAGCATTCGGCTACCGGGCCGCATGAGTCTGTACCGGGCCGCACTTTCATCGTTGGCGAGGATGTTGCGTTCCAGTAAGCTTTCTTGCACGCGTCACAACTAAAATAAACTCTGCCTAACCTAACCTAACCTTCTAACCTAACTTAACGCAACCTAACCTTACCCATTCTTACCTACCCTAACCTAACCTAACTAATCTGCGATACAGCGAGCAGCACCGTCCGTGAGCTTGAACGCCGCCCGCACCCACACGATTCGCGTACACAAACACGTACACAAATCGTCGAGAATGACGAGAGTGCGACCCGCACTAGAACTACCTCTACGAGGAATTATACTTACATATCGATTCCCTAGTACAGTAGCTGCGGACTATGGATATCTAAATACTGAATTGTCCGAGCACTCCACGTAGAAACGATGCCACAGTATCGTTTCAACGACGTACCTTCAGCGGAAATTTTTGAAAGAGACCTTAATGATCGCCTACGAAACAACGGTCAAAACCTCAAGCATAAAACTGCAAGAACAACCTTACGCCAGCAGTTCTTTCCGCACTTCATAGTGAATATGTGGAATAGACTCCCCTCCGACGTTGTCAGTACGGAGACAGTCAACACGTTTAAAAATCGTCCTGACAATCGTCACTTTCCGCAGCTGAGAGCACCTCCTCTAGGAGTTAGAAGCTCTCAACGGCCAAAACTTTTTTGACCGCCGGGATCTCTCCTTGGTTCAAAAGGGAGTGCTCGAACCTGAGCTTCAGCATCTGATTCCTTCCTAATAGTGCAAAATACCTAGGTTATTATATATAACTCATGACTGAGAGAGAGGAACTATTCAGTTCATACGTGTGATTTGGCTCAAATATCATACTGAAGTCCCTATAGATAACTCTTTCTGAAAGCAATTACATTCTGTTACTTGTATCTGAACAGCCTTTACTGTCTTTTTTTCTCTTTTACGTTATTTTGACGGGTGAATTGGGAATGCGAACCCAGTGCTTCGGACGACTATGCAAGTTTCGTAATTGACAGTCGATAAATTAGAACTACCCATTTATTTTCTGCCTTAAGTACTCGCACTTTATAAATCTTCCCCAAATATAAGTTCTATCACAACATATCGTTTTGGCTAGAGCGGTCTGTTTTTGGATAGTGAGTCGTGCTAGATATCTATGTATTTACAGTCTGCAAAAACTGTGAGTATCCTTAAGTGCTGAGGTTAGCCCAAAGACAGCGGACATAAGCCTTGTGAATTGCTTATGTATCTGCTGGAATACAGCTGCAGTTCGACAGCGGGGGCTAAATACAGTAGGTTTCCCAGAGTGTTAAACAGGCATTAGGATGGCCTAACGGAATGTTTTAAAAGAGGGCGGATATTCTAAAAACAAATAACCTATTAAGTTGGGTTATCGTCTAGAGGGCTGGAACTTGTCGGTCATTCCTGCTAAAGGAAAGGTTTTGATTGGGTAGAGCCCACGCTAGGGTGGAGCCGAAGTGTTACACCCTACTAACAATCAGATTCGCCGCAGAAACCAAAACCGCAATTCAGCTTCTGCGTGGCGCAGCAGCGACTCCAAATGTTGCTAAGGAAATTTCTACGTTGTATGAAGATAGTGTTCTCAGTTTTGAAGGACGGGTTGCAGCGTTAGGAGCTGTAACTTGTTGCTGTGTGCTTGTAGTTAACCGCTACGGGTATATCATTTTCGGCCTTGGTTGAAGACTTGACTCCTGTCTCCTGACAGTTGTACTTCTTAATATTACAAATTACACGGAAGAACCGTCGTTTCGTTTGAATCCAACCCTTCAAGTGTTTTGACACAGCCTAGATTTTGGAGGTCTTGGATTATTTTGTAGAAAAACAATAGGCTTAAAGCACATGCCAGGTTATATCAGTGTGATAGTGTATTTCAACTGCAGATAGATTTAAATAATAGCCCATTTAACTCTAGAATAGGAAGTGACAATTGGATAGCATTTCCACAAGTGAAGCAAGCCTTGTGAAAATTGTTACAATTTTTCAAGAAGAAAATATAACGTGTGCTATACATGTCAAAATAAGCCTTCAGCCACTCTATACGTAATTCTTTGAACATTGATAGGATCAACGTTTTGCTGGCAGTTGCAGCACTCATTTCCATAGGAAATTCGTACGAAATTGTTGCGATTAAAAGTTATCTGTACAAATAAATTCACATACGAAACGTAAGCTTAACTTAGCTGTGTAACCAACTCATGCATTCAGTGGGCTGTAGAAGCAGCACACACATATTCTCGTAACAGGCACCTGTTCATTACTAGGCCCATGACTGAGCTCATCCCTAGCAAATGTTCCTTTAATGCCCGCCAATTGGAGAGGTCATGGCGCCGTGCCTCAGCCGTGCCTGTGTATATTGGAGCTCATGCGTCTCTTGCAATGTTCCATTAGCACCTTAGCATCTCCCTGATGCTCACAAATAACTCACCGTCTATAAGCAATAAGATCCTCTATGCAAACGACCTGTCCAAAGCCGCCAAGACGAATTAAATCTTGCATGTCTGACGAAGGATGACCATTCTTCAGCTGTACGGGGCAAACGAACGGGCTGACGATCGTCGGGATGGCATCAAATCGTTTTCATGTCTTCGGCTCGTCGGTACGCAACGATGAATGCAAAGGCAGGCGAGGGAGAAAGGAGACTTTCACACGCAGCCTTTACCACATCTGTTACCGAGCACTTATGTACCTGCTTGTACTACATACAGGAACAGGCTTATGCCGACGTTGCATGTGCGATTGGTTCAGTAATGTTAGAGGTTGCGAGTGTAGGGGTATCTGCATATCTACAGAGATTTATACTTGTAGTTTCACGGGGAGTATTTTATTTTTGATGTATGAGGGACGTTGACATTGCCAGAGTTGCTAATTATAAAGACGTTAATATTGTAAATCCTAAACTTTCGAAACTTCAGACACACGCATTGCTCTGCACGCAATGCGTGGTCTATGGTAGTGTCAATGACTGAGAAAGTACTAACCTATACTGAAAGATAACTCATTTTGTAAATTCTTCATTTCAACCGATAAAATTTAATGATATTTTTATTAGGATGTGTTGCGTTCTTATGCTTCCAAAGGTGTATTTGGAACGAACGCGTTACTCATTAATGTTAATGATTTATATGTTACCTATGTTATCAGAATTCTTTTCATTGCCGACCCAAAGTTTACAGGTAAAATTGTAGCTATCAGCAAATGGAGACAATATTCTAAAAGAATTTGCTAGGAAACAAGTGTTTGCTGCATGGAAATGGGCCACAAGGTTAGTTTTTCCCTGCGTGTAGTGAGTACCTTGTTCCTGCACGGTGTGGCTATAGTAATCAGTAATTATTTAGAACTTGGAAAATAATTCGGAAGATTATTAAATTTAATTAGGGTCGTTAAAACTGAAGGAAGGAATAGTGTAATTGTTATCCAAAGAATTTTCATAGTTGATAGGTGCATAGCTCAATACTAATGGCTGGCAAATCATACTACAGTACCGCTTGCGCTTATAATAACGCAGCGCCACCTCCTACACACTTTGACTGCGACTCCGATACATGTATGTGACGGACAATCATTCATCTGTGTATCATCGCAATCTTAGACCACTAACATGCTACTTGATTTTTGTTCCTTGAACATCAAACTCGTCTCTGGCATCATCTTTCTCTGTATTGTATGAAGTGCATAGAATGATTTCAGTGACAGTCGTGCGCCACTGAGGCTATTCCTTCTTGCTTTATGTTTTCAATGAATATTTTTTTTGCCAGTGGTATTGTTTTAACACTATCAAAATTCACCAGTAGAAAGACTAAAAGCAGGTTGCAGTGTTGATTATTACCCTACAGTAGTGAAACAAGTGAGCGTGTGCGTAAATAGTCAGGAGCAGAAATACAGCAAAATTCGTTTCACCCGTGTATGCATGGCTTTCTTTTTTGCTGAAAGTTCTCATAAATTACATATACCTTTCTCTGCGCAAACTTCACGCCATTATCACCTAGGAACAGCCGTGGCTAACGAATCCTAGAGGGAAGGACTATAAATATTGCAAACGGCTCAGGCAATAAGCCTCTGCAACGAATCTAATCAATGTATGATAATCAGGAAAATGAAGCAAGTCCCTCCTGCCACCTGCAACTCAAGAGACAATTTGCACCCGCGTCGTAGCAATGACAATTTGCATGTGTTCTCTTTAATGGAAGCAATTGGTGGACGCGTGATATTGAGCTGAAGTGTAGACTGCCTGCTGTACAGGCCGCGACTCTCAATGGAACTCCATGAATATTGATGTGGGAAAGCTTTGTTTGTAAATTGCATGAGCGTCTTATTTTTTTATCCTTATAAGAGAAGAAGGTTTGGAACGAAATGCATCGCGTGCTGCCTTCTCTCTCCAAATGAATGGTGCGAAGTGAGATGCAGTAGAGGGAACAAAATTTGCATCTTTTCCAAGTGCACAATGGTTAATGGCTGTACTCAGTACAGGTGAAGAGATTGGGATGGGAACAGAGCAAAACATCGCATCTGTGTATATTCAACAGTGCTAGTAACGTGAGAGGCAACATTTGTTAGTATTTTTACAGGAGACTCAATGTACGAGTATTTCATGCTCATATTAATATTAACTATTAACTTTTGTGGAATCTAATGACGTCCTTGTTCCGACACAATTTGGCTTTCGCAAAGGGAAAAACACTACGCAGGCAGTTCTTAAATTGGTAACTCATGTGATACCTGCTTTCCGCGATAAAACCTTTACTCTATGTCTGTTCTTGGACTTCGAAAAAGCCTTCGACACGGTTAACCCTGAGATATTGGTATGTAAATTACATCATTATGGCATACGAGGCAATGTGCTTTCTCTATTGCAAAGTTACCTCAGCAATCGAAAACAGTGGGTGAGCATAAATGATAGTAAATCTAGCATGGCTACCATAGACCTTGGTGTTCCTCAGGGATCGATTCTACGGCCACTGTTGTTTAGCCTGTATACCAATGACGTTGCACATTCTAGATCAGTAGATGCAATACTTTCCGCTGATGATGCGGTCTTCTACATCAATGATGCCAGTTTTCCTAATGCTATTTTGAGCCTCAACAATTTTATTGATGAGCTCATTGACTGGCTCCACGAGAATAGGTTAACCCCCAACGCGACTAAGACTAAGCCCATGCTGTGTACGTCACGACCAGTACCCGTCTTGCCTGAAGTTGAATTTTGTGGAAGCAAGTTACAATGGGTTACTTCATTCAAATACCTGGGTACTGAGATTGACAATAAACTTACTTACTCAAACCATATCATTGACATTTGCAATAAGGTTTATAAGGCCAAAGGGGCAATGTATGCAGTGAGAAAGTATTTGTCGCGAAGTGCACTAACCTTACTGTACTATGCGCATGTCTATTCCCATCTAACACAGGACATCGTGATATGGGGAAGATCGTCAGCCCAGCATCTATGGCCCCTATATAATACTTGCAGTAAATGATGTACTAAGATTAATTTTGCAGGTGCGGAGGAATAACAATAACGTGCCTTTAATGTCTGTAGACCGTATGTATGCCCGATTGAAATTATTGAAATTTCAAGACACATACGATTATTTTCTCATCAAATTATTACGTACTGCAATGCATACTGATGATGAGCTCTTTGAGCAGTACTTCAGAGAGTTGGTGCCAGTTCATGAATATGACGTTCGTATCCAAAGATTGAATTTGCCGGTAACTCGACTGGAAGTACAGAAGCGATTTATGCCTTTTCAAGTAGAAAAATGTTATAATGCCTTACTAGTGGAGCTATAAGAACGATTGACGGACTCAACTTTCAAAGCGAAATTCAAACATTAAAAAGTGTCGCATTATAATAGGGAAAGTTAGTTCATGTTTGTGTATTAGCTGTACGAGCACAAAAAATGACAGAATTCGGTTCCTCTATATATACCTACTTCCGATCTTGATCGTTAGAATAACTTTGTAGACCCAGTATGATAGTGAAATAATTTTGTGATAGTGATAGAAGTACCTTGCTGTCGATAATATGTTCTAAACAAGTAATTGTCACTCTGCTGCTATGAATTCGTTAAATTTATGTACATACTCTGTTGAAAACATTACTATGTTGATATTTCCCTGAATTTATAGATAAGTTATTCATTAGTTCTCTCAGGATCCTATTGTGAGATGACTCCTGCCAGTACATCTGCTTCATGTAAAACAGGCTGCCTAAAGTAGGCAATTGTTGATGTACAATAACTTTTTAATGATGTACGTCTCATAAGTGTTTTCACTTTCAGTAGGCGTGTTCTCTAACCTATTGACTGTAATTGTGAATATTTTAACTGTTGATTTATAAATTTAGAGAACAAAAAAAGGTATAATTTGATGCAGTGCTGATTTTAGGATACTCGTATATAAATATAAATGCATATACAGTGCCTAGACATAAGTATTTGCACAATTCTATTTTTTATGTATTTTTAAAAATTCAGGGTCTGCTTTAGGATAATTAATACAGGAAGTTTATTTAACATATAGGCCTATATATAATAGAATATTTAAATAGCACAGTCAAATGTGCACTTATAACAAGAAAATTTAACTCAAGCAAAAGTAATGAGGGAAAAAAGTATTTGACCAAAAAAAATTATGACCTTTGTACTTGGTGGCGTGACCTTTATTGGCAATAACAGCATAGAGACGATTGTTATAGCTGGAAATTAACTTTTCACATTCACTTGATAGTATTTTTTTTTTTCATTCTTCCATGCAGATAACCTTTAATTCAGGAAGGTTTTTGGGACACCGTTTGTGGACACCAGATTTAAAAAGACGCCACAAATTTTCTATTGGATTTGGATTAAGGTCCGGTGAATGGCTACGCCATGGAAGAACATTTATTTTCTTCATTTGAAACCATTCTTTCGTTAAATTCTCAGTATGCTTGGGGTCATTGTCTTGTTGGAAGGTCCACCTGCGCCGTCCGTAGAATTTTTTTGGCACTTGGAAGCATCTTCTCTAATATCTCCCTGTACAAGAAACTATTCATCTTGCCATCAATGATATGAAGATCCCCAACACCATGGGCAGTAAAGCAACCCCACACCAAGATGCTGCCCCCTCCATGCTTCACGGTGGGGATGGTGTTCTTGGGGTCTATAGGCAGTACCACGTTTCCTCCATACATGCCGAGCTTCGTTTCGGCCAAAAAGTTTTATTTTAGTTTCGTCAGACCATATAACCCCTTCCCAAAACTCAGTTTCTTTGTCCAGGTGTTTTTTGGCAAATGCTAAGTGGCTCTTGACATGTTTTGCTGTAAGAAGAGGAGTTTTGCGAGGAGTGTAAGAATGAATGCCAGTACGGTTCAATTCCGTAACAATAGTTTTCTTGCTGACATGCAGTCCCTGAGACGCCAGTTCACTCTGAAGGTCAGCACNAGTACCACGTTTCCTCCATACATGCCGAGCTTCGTTTCGGCCAAAAAGTTCTATTTTAGTTTCGTCAGACCATATAACCCCTTCCCAAAACTCATTTTCTTTGTCCAGGTGGTCTTTGGCAAATGCTAAGCGGCTCTTGACATGTTTTGCTGTAAGAAGAGGAGTTTGGCGAGGAGTGTAAGAATGAATGCCAGTACGGTTCAATTCAGTAACAATAGTTTCCTTGCTGACATGCAGTGCCTGAGACGCCAGCTCACTCTGAAGGTCAGCACGAATTCTCATGGGGTCATTGGTCACCTTACGTAGCATGTAGCGCCGAGGACGGCCCATGATCTTACGCGGAGTTCCAGCTCTTGGCAGGTTGGAGACCACCTTAGTCACTTGATGCTTGCGGACTATTGCTCCAACCGTTGAAAAAGGAACATTGACACGTTCTACTATTACTCTATAAGTTAATCCCTCACTGCGAAGTTGAATTATCCGTTTATGAGTAGCTTCAGGGATTTCTTTAGCTTTGGGCATTGTAGTGAGAGTGTGCGCAACTTCAACGAGGTCTAGAGAGGTAATGATTGCGTCGGCTGTGGTTTGTTTACATTGCAATTGTTTCGAGACGTTTCGTGAACGTTCTAGGATAATTTCCAAACTAATTTATTCAAATATCAAATATCAAAGATTCAACATCATATTTATTTTGGTCAAATACTTTTGTCCCTCATTACTATTACTTGTGTTAAATTTTCTTGTTATAAGTGCACATTTGACTGTTCTGCTTAAAATTCTATTATATACATGTTATATAAACTTCCTGTAATAATTATCCTAAAGCAGACCCTAAATTTTTAAAAATACATGAAAAATAGAGTTGTGCAAATACTTATGTCTAGGCACTGTATTTATGTACGTTTATGCATCAATGAGAGATTCCTAAATTTGTACCTTTTATGGTGAAGTCTGCAGTAGTAGTAGCAGCAGGATTCTCCTAGTTTAAGCCTTCCTTGCCACACAGTACACTGTGATCAAAAGAGAGGAAGAAAGAAGAGGCATAAAGAATGTGAAATGAAATGTAGAAACCACACACGAGTCAACGCGCATGGGAACAGCAAGTCGGGAACGAAGAGGAAGAATAGAACAAAGCATCATCAGAAGGAGTATGAAGGTGGAAGGAAGTAAAGTGGGCGTGAAAGGAAGACGTTTCCAAGGCCTAGCTAATGACTAATTGGTACCCTACAGACCACTCCTGGGGTCGCTGCTCCCATAACATAGAATGGGCAAATCTAACTACCTAACCCGATGGCCTACGGCCCATCCTATGCCCCTGAGGGGTAAAGATTGTAGCACAGATACATACATGCAAATAACACTCCATTACAAAAAATATGTAGAGAGCTCAATAGTCTGTATATAAGTCTACACTGACTGAAGAGCTGCTTCTTTGTTTCAATGAAGCAGACTAAAACGGCCATGGATTTCTTGCAAATACATTCACTCCACAAGAAACAAGTTCCTGCGAGCACACACAAAGTTCCTGTTGTGCTGTTTATCGTTGAAACCTATTTCGCAGGTTTCTACTTGGGAGACAACCATCACAACTCGCCCTTGCTTCGTAAGAATAATAGCCCACTTAGCCAGTTGTTACAGAAATTGCCCCCTAAAAAGTCCCTTCATTTGAATGAGAAACGGCTACATACAGACAACAAGTAATACTTGACACTTGAGTTTAAATCATGTGGCGGCTTAGCAAGCATCTCACGAGGATAAAGAAGCCAATGAGTCGCGCCTGAGGTTCCTCTTAAGGTTTTCACGGACTTGTCAAACACCTTCGACACGCACCTCGTCTGACAGCAACAAATCTTGTACTTCTCAGCTCTCCATCACATTGGAAGTTGCATCACAAAAAAGAAACAAAGGCTTCTTATTTGGGAGGTGATAATAAGGTGAGGAAGCCCCGTGGGGAGCCCTCCATATCCTACTATCCCGCCCTCATCTGGCATCGGCAGCGAGCTTAGAGATTCATCAGTACGCGAGGGTGGAGCAGCGATCTGCCACCGGCATGAGACACGACACTTAAAGTTTGACCCCAAGGAACCCTTATAGTACTGCATATTGAAGGCAGTTGCTAGAGCAGAGGTTCTTGGATCTTCTATCGCGTCATCTTGATGGTAAGAATTCGGCCTCTTCCAGACAGGCGATTTGATTATGGAAAAATTTGCTATGCCTTATAAATAATGGCGGATCAGCGATCGCAAAGGACAGCTATCGGCATAAGGTAATGTTAATGAGCAAGTCAGTCGCCCTAACCTGAAATCTGTTTAGGACGAATAAATGATTCTTCATGTCATAGAAAATTCTAGGTATGATATCGCCCACCTAACGAATGCATGCTTCTCATCGGCTGAACAAGGTGTGTTCAATAATTATCGTTTCGACCTTGTTATGTATGTATATTATTCCTTAATAGTCCTTCATCTCCAGAGCCTTAAACCCCTTGATTTTAGCATTTAGTCTATATTGAAGAATAAGGCCTCAACTTCCATCACAATAATGTGGTGACTTTGAAGGCAACACTCAAGAAGGAATGGGGAAAATTTTCTCAAGCTATCAATCATGACTAGATACAAAGCGTTCTCCAAGCGTTTGCAGCAGGTTACTGATGCCTACCGAAGGCATATTGAATAAATTAAAAATACTCGGAAAGAATTAGAGTTGAACAACGAGTTTATTTTGGTTTTATTTGTACTGTATATTTCGATTTAGTTAATAAACTTGGGTAAAAGAATTGTAGCGATAAATTTTGAACACAATGTACATAAGATGTCCTATATAGTGTTCAAAAGAGACGCTGATGAATTCCAATAGTCTGCAAGTTCCGATGGAAATCATAGTTAGACAGTACACCGAGTGAAGATGGGCAAAACTTCGTTATGTAACCGCTCTATTTGAATTCTAGCCGATAATATTACAGAAACACTATCTTACTTTGGAAGCATCTGAACGCTCAGTGGCTTCACTTGTTAAATTAAATTTAACCTACTTGCATCATATATAATAGAGCTATTGTTGCGTCTTTGTGAATAATTATACCAATAAATTCGCTTAATGTATAAATGTAGAAGTACCTATACTACTATAAACTGTTTTTAACGCCCACTCGACTTACGTTTTGTACAGTACCGTACCTACATTCCAGCAACTGCATTCATCTCTCGAGAAATCGACGATTTAGCTCACTTGAGATGCCAGTAAAGAGCAGTACTTTTAATGAACGTTATTCAGTTCCCTCTCAGAACCATCAGTTCTATTTGGGAGTTATATGAATATAATGCACTGAATACAATAGATCCCAGGAATTAACTAAAGCACTCTGAGAGCGCATACCTCCGCCAAGCGAGGCAACGGTAGCAAAAAATTCAAACTGGCTCTGAAACTATAATTGTCTTTGTATAAACTCCAAAATCTAATCATTTATACATTTTAATTGTAATAACAGCTTGTGCAATTTTTTGAAGATCCGTTCATAACTTTTTGAGTTATACTGCTAACAAGAGTTGTGACAAACATGAGTCAAACATACAAACGAACAAACCGATCTGCACCAAAATTAAATCATTCACGTCTTTTAACATTACTAACAACCTCTATAAATTTCATAAGTATCCATTCATTATTTTTTTAGTTATTGCGCTAACAAACATAAAATCAAAAACGGTGTCAAACGAACAAACGGATCATTACAAAAATTTGGTCATTTAATCTTTGGTTATCTACTTGAAAACTCAAGTTAATTTTATAAAAATCCATCAATAACTTTTTGAGTTATGGCATTGAGAAAAATGAGGCAGACAAACAAACAAACGGATGGACATATCCTCACCAAAAGTTAATCATCTGTTTCTCCTAACATACCTAACAATCCCTGTAAATTATGTCCAAATCCGTTCATAACTTTTTGAGTTATTTTGGTGACCGACAGACAGAGACAAATACGATGAAAACTCCTTGGCGGAGGTATGCGCTCGCAGAGTGTTCTAGTTTACTATTTGGAGCTGGTGCAACAAATTTTCCTTGAGTACGTCCAAGAGTCGAGTTTCTAATTCAAATGTAAGTACCTTAACATTGAGAAGTAAAGTGACTGAGAATACTAGAAATGTGAAAAGGCTAAATATATATTTTTATCCCAGATCCCAGTCATAAGTGTTTCAGCGCCGTCGTACTTTTATCCCAGAATTCGGATCCTGGATCGATACATATATAGCTTTAGCTAAGAGCTCCACCTCCCTATAATATAACATCGTGCACATCTTCCCCCCTTTCAAATTTTGTGAGCACGTTCTTGCAATATGGTAAACAATTCTCAGAATCAGGAGCCCTGCATTTGTGACTTAACTTGTTCGTAAGCCACGAACATTTCCATTGTCAGAGAGAACTCGGTCGAAAGTGATGAAGTCTACACAGAACAGCAGCCGAGTGTCTGCTTACAGATGCGGGCTGTAGCGCTGTTTCTGTGCTCCTGTTCGGACACAATTAAAGACAGTCCACCGGACAATGGACCTTGTTGGTATCTCTGACGATAGGGGATCGCACTACATAAAAGACATGAAATTCGAGCTGTGGTCCAGCTGCAGACACAGACTCCACAGCTCCATATAAATTATTTGGAGCATTTGGGATGTTGATGACGATCTACAACAGCGATCAAAGAGACAAATGTAGAGCTGGACTCAATAATTGTTCATTTTTTATTTGATGCCAGCTCGTTGAGCTGAATATTTGAACGTTAGTATTGTATGTCCTCTTGAGCTCGAACAACGGCATTGTAATCCTTTATGAAGCGATAAAAGCTGGAGGCAAGGTTTCCGACAATTTCAGCTTTTATTTTCACTATCATGGAGGTTTGAATGTTCTTCAAAAACTCCGAGGATATGAAAGTAGCGTAACTTTATAGTGGTGATGTGCGGACAATAGTAAAGCTTTACAGCTATGAAGTGGAGGTCGAAAATTTTCAATGTTTACCGATTCGTTGGTAGGTATAAAGGAGCTTGCTCCAAATCAGCATATGACAAATGTTGATCATGTGTTTAGCTTACGCGCATGAGTACTATTGCTCATTATCAACTACGTGATAATTAGGGAAACATTGCATATATATATATATATACACGTTGCGGACAAGAAACGTTACAGTGCGCTTTTCTGCAAGGAATTTGCTGGAAATTTCAGGGAGCTCGTAGATCTATACCTCTAGTACACAGCATTTCTCTAATCATCAAAGTAGTGAAATTTCGTAGGGTGTCGGTGTAATTTACTGAAGTTTTACTTGAAACTTGAAAACATAGAGCAACACAAAGGTATTTATTTTGAAGAGGCGCAGATTGTGGCTTCGATATCCTGAGGCGTGTTATCTTAGAGTTAGACTATGCCATGGCACTCCTATCTTATGAGTGGATGTTCAGCTCGTACGTAATTTCAACTATGCAAGAGAAGTCGGTACTCAGGATACCCCTGGAACGTACTTCAGTTCAGCGATGCTCATAAGTTGAGCATACAACGATATTGTCTGTCCTGGTGTTAGTCGCAACAATCCAAGCCTGTATAGTGACTATCAGCGACAAGGTGGTGTGCTGCGAAGGAAACTCAAATAGTGACGGCGTGTCTTGTCTCATTTGTAATACAATTTTATTAAGGGCAGTTTGGGCACGGTCAAATTCCTCTAAAGCATTGCCAATTCTATGCCTTTTCTGAGACTTTGTTCAGCCCATATCTTAGCCCCGCCCCCTCTCTGAATATAGAGAAATCTCAGATATGCCTATAGGATAGGAAACGCTGTAGAGGAATTTGACCATGCCCAAACTGCCTTGATAAAAAAATGGTGAAAGTATAGTCCAGCGATGAATGAATATACGGCAAATTTCGACTATTAGTAATCACGCATATGCTACTGCTCGTGGTAGAAATACTGTCATTAATACCGGCACCCGAAATATACTGATCGTATGTCGTTATCCACCTACTAGCGTCGAATTTAAATTGCTGTTGTTCTGCATTTACTGAACAAGAGTGCCTTACGTCTTCCTTTTATTCTGCAAGATCTTTAATTACTGCCTAAACCATTCCTGATGTGAACAATTAACGCTACTGAATTACTTTTTCTATCACAAAGTGTAGTTTTTAGATGGTGCGAAGTGGTATAAACAAGTTCGATTCCGACTCCAACTCCTGAGTTCAGTTAGTATCCGACTCGGATTCACTGAACGCACAAAAAAAATACTTCCAACTCCGTACGATCCCGACTCTAAGTCTTTTAAAAAATTAAATCCATTTTCATCGATACAAAATCTGACTCCTAAGACGAATAAGTCTCTGACTCCGATTCCTGGCCTCCAAAACTTCCAACTCTGAAGGTTCCAGGTAGGAAGCCACTGCTTTGTGCAGCAGATGAATCCCTTCTTGGGTTCAGACGAGCCTACGACTGTAGTAAACCACAGATTACCTGAACCAGAGTATCACAGGCGGAAAGTTCTTTGACAACCGAGCCCCTGTCGGTTGCCATTCCAGGGTAAACTAGTTCCTCTCTAATGACTATGAACGGCAGTTGTGTTCATGCTGCGTAGCTCCGCGGTGAGACTACCTTCCTGGCTTGGGAACAGAATACCCGACCTCTGCATCAACGGGTAGGCAGCGTGCCTGGGGGTATAAAATTTCACCTTTACAATGACCTCCTACATCGCGTCTAAACTTCAGTTGCCGCATTGAGTGCTACAGTAATGTCCGGCGAGATAATAAGCGATGTCTGTAATTTTAGTCTGATATGGACTACGAATATAGTCTGAAAAATGTCATATCGTAATTTATATAGGTTAAGTAAAACCCTGTCGACAACACATGTAGAATCAATGTGAACAGTGCTATGGTCAAACCAGTGTAAGGAGTCCGATGGGCGTGGCTAAGAACGCAAAGCACCCTGCCCAAATTTCATTTAAGCGCGTGATATAGCTTGCCTCAATCGATAAAACTGTTTTTATATTCAAATATTCAAAGTGCATTAGTCAATAGATTGAATTTAGCTCTGCTGTGTTCAAGTCAGCCCGCCCCTAATGGACTGCTTACGCTGGTTTGACTACAGTGCTGGTATATGCAGTGTATTGTTAAGATGTCATGGTCAGCTTCGGAGGCAGGGATTGGTTCGACATCTCTAAGACGTGGCACATAT
>LQNS02278157.1:12255050-12266893 GCA_001587735.2 Parhyale hawaiensis
AGCTACTGCACTCCGGAATCACTCTTAAACATTGTTTTTTTGGGGCATACATATGTCGGCTTCCGGACGAATCTCTATACAACGGAATGCTCCGGTGTATAGCGAGAAACGTCCGTTATATAGGGATATCTCTCCAAACCGGAAATCTCCTTATAACGGACGAAAAATTTCTGAGGCTCCCCCCGAGGTGTCCGTTATAGAGAG
Organism: Parhyale hawaiensis; assembly: GCA_001587735.2. Taxonomy (NCBI): domain Eukaryota; kingdom Metazoa; phylum Arthropoda; class Malacostraca; order Amphipoda; family Hyalidae; genus Parhyale; species Parhyale hawaiensis. The sequence goes on from LQNS02278157.1 coordinate 12,255,255, forward strand.
AGTTTACTGAATAGATTGAATTTAGCACTGCTGTGTTCAAGTCAGCCCGCCCCTAATGGACTGCTTACGCTGGTTTGACTACAGTGCTGGTATATGCAGTGTATTGTTAAGATGTCATGGTCAGCTTCGGAGGCAGGGATTGGTTCGACATCTCTAAGACGTGGCACATATTACTGTACAAATAATCATTATTACTTCCGCCCAAGAGGTGATGTTTTCGTCAAGATTTGTCTGTCAGTTAGCGGCAGCATTCGAAAAATTAGGGACGGATTTTTATGAAATTTGCAGGAGCAGTTTGGTGTATCAGGACAATCATGATTAAATTTTGATGACGATTGATCAGTCCATATCTCGGTTTGTGTGTCTGCATCTTGTCATTCAGCGTTGCGTTGATTGCGAAGGTTTACGCTCTCGGCGTATCGCTCTAGCTTCGTATGTAACTGTAGATTTCAAACCTCTAGTTTTAGCACTTCTGTCCTGTTTACCAAGATCAAAAGGTATGAATAAATTTTTCCACATTTCGTACGGTTCATATCTCACCCCAAACATGCCTTCAGCACTCCAACTTGTTACAACTACTCGGTTTGACATCCAGAAAAGAAAATTTAATAGTGAAAGAACTAGGTAGAACCACCCTTTTAATGAACTGCTCTGCAGATTTTGAACTAGTCACATTTTCCCAACATTATGTCATACAAGACAATGATAAATATCCTCGAATGCAAAGACTCATATATACAAGGTGTACAAATAAAATAAAGGAACCGATATTAATACCTCTCATGCTTAATTGATATTGCAGTTCATATTGTATCCTTCAGAGTAGTTTCGGTATGAAATCACATGGCACTGGATAATGCTTCACTCCTCATTATATCTTGGTAGCAAGGCTGGATATCACATACTGGAGTTGCCTTCAGCTGAGCGGTTACGCTTTCTCAATATTCTCCAATGTCCCAGAATGGAGCCCTTCAAGGGGAATTTTCATTTTTGGTGGAAGGAAAACGTCACAAGGAGTCAAGTCTGGTAAATATGACGGCTAACGAGCTATAGGAATGCTTTTACTTAACAAAAACTCGTTAATTGAAATAGTTGAGTGGCATAGCGTATTGTTGTTGTAATGCAGCTCCTAGGCTTCTCGATGTTGGGTCTCTCACAAAATCTAGTTTGCTGAGACTTGCAAGAAGCTTAAAATCTGACGAATGATTGTGCGCCAAATTCCATTTTCCCGTGTCCTTGTTCATTCTAACTGTTGTACATCAGTCATCACAAGGCCCAAGAACCCAGTTGTTTGTTTACTTTTACATTATCTCTTACAGTTAACGATTTTCCAATACGAAGTTCTTCGTCAGTTGGTTCTTGGCGTTCTGAGAATGTCATAAACCATCTGAACCGCTAAGCCCTCGGAAAACACTGTTTCTATAGGCCTACTGAATTCTTTATAAGTTGCTGTCGTACTCTGCACAAGTTTAAAACAAAACTTGATGGCACACATGTGTACAAACTTGTTGCCAATCATTTATACAACACGATGGAAAATGAACCATTCACGAAATCAACTGCACTAGACCATTTGATAACTCTACCGACATCATACGTACAAATAAACGCTGTAGTGCACCTAATATTGACCTGCATCCGAACCAAATGGCAAGCCATCGGCATTGCCAAACCTAACACATCACTGCCAGATGCATTACTCTATTTACATACCTCGTTAATCTGAGAACTTTCGTCTTAGCATACATTCAGTAGAGGTCTTTGCGTAGTTGCGTTAGCTAAATTTAGTGCGAAAGACAGAAAAGTGTCTTGAATAGCAAGGATCCATGCATCCTAGTACTTATCTCATAATATGCTTCAACATTCGGTTGACAGATATTTACTGTTCGTCTAATGTAAAGAAAAGAAATTTGTCCTCGAGGGCAACGACTCGCGCACACACACATGCTGGCTGAGACCGCTTACCTCACCCCGAAAGAGACTGCCCGGGAACAATGGTAGAGGTTCCTTCATTATCATATAATGGCGTCTGCTCGCTGCAGGTGCATGTCCTAATCAAGAATTGTTCCTGCCTCCTTGGGTACAAAAGATTAATATCTTATAAGGTTCAACAGAGACCATTAATAATGTATTATACTGATGCGCGACAGAACTGTGGCAGGTTGTTGCACCGGTTCTGTGAGATCAATTCTAGTTCATGTGCTACATCGCCGGTGACTGGACTCGAGACAACAGACTGGCTGAAAGTTAATCTGTCATATTTCTATCGAATTCCAAGAAGAAAAAAAAGAGTACCTCGAGGTTTTGCTCTAAATTTCATCTCAATTGAAGTATCGATCGATAAGGTTTTGTTGAAATTTTGCTTTCAAGAAAATATTTGGCTGAACTTTTTTGGGAGCAGTATCTTATTACAATTTCAGATTACCTACTGTATACATTCAATTTTTACGCCTCTTGAAAGTCGCAATTACACAGTCCTCGTCAGGGATAAATTTGAAAAGTAAGAATAACAACGCGCTGGAGAATTCTGTAAACTAGCACCCTATAGTAATGCAAAAAGCCTCTGACGCTAGCGTAAAGTTGTTAAGAAATTTCTCATGTACAAACAATAGAAAGTGTGGCAAACGTCCCTAGATCCCTGGACAGCGACTCTTTGCCAACAGTACAGTTGAGAAGACAAATATGGAGAACAGCAGTAAGGTGTCAACAGAAGAGGCTCCTTTGTCATGTGCATGAGTGCGAACTGGTCGCACGAATATATGGGGTGAGATCGAGACTTGGGAAAGGGCAAGTTGCTCCTAAAATGGTCATCTCAACTGTGACGGCAGATTGGCGTCCTGGGGAGAACGGAGCGCTCCAAGAGCGTCCAAAATAATGAAACTATTACCAAATTAAGGCAGATCGCATTACAATGCTTGCTTCCATCAGTGTTGTCCACTTCATCACAGGGCTATGAGGTCCATGACAGATCATTCACGCAACATCATCCATATTGAGACTATCAGCAAAATGACCATCATCTTGTTTAATACTTGTGCTATAGCTCTTGCACCTCGAGGCCACAGTGCAATGTTAAAGAGGAGCCCACTATTATCGCTCAAGTATAACGATCGTTCGGCTAGTATATATACGTCAGCTGTAGACTCTTTCATTGCATCGAATTACGAAACGTCTACAAACGTTTTTACCTAAGAAAATATAAAATATTTTTCAACAAATAAGGATTTCACTGAAAACCATTTGCTTTCGTCGAGCTCAAACTTCAAGTGGAACAGCGTTGTTCGATGTCGAGGAACCACGTCAATGCAAAACTCAGGAATAATATTTTGTCCTACAGTAGCACTGCAATATTTCCGTAAAGCCACCCATGATTTATCTTCTAACCTCGCGGTGCGCTGGACCTCTCACCATTTTCGTCACAGAGGAGTGAGTTTCTCGAGGTAGGCTTGACGCAGGTCACTTTGGACACACGGTGTGATATTGCATTCACGAGTATAATTAATTGGGCAGTAAGGGTTGCCCGAGCGCTCTCTGACTTGATTAAATCGGAGCGACGGCAGCACCGGCACCAGCAGAGGCTCCTGCATGCAACCCAGTCCCAAGTTGCCAGATGGAAATCTTGGACCTCCGGAATATCATTTTCTTTGGCGTCGCTTCGATGTCGTAAGGCAATGTTGTGCTGCACAACATTTTCGTTCACTTAAAATCTAAGCTGCCATTGCAAAAATTCTTTTACTGCAAGTGCTAACTGCGCAGTTTGGAATATTTCTCTTAATTTCGACTGAGTTTTAGCTCGCAATAACGTACATTTTATTGCGATGTTCAAACACGTTAAGATGAAGTCACGGTTACAGAAACTTTTGTTCCAGGAAAGTAAAACGTTTTTGTTTTTCGACTCTCGTGTGCAGCGGGCTTTAGGTATAATAGGAAAAAAATTATTGAGATTTAATGAAGATCCGTCCCACCTTTTGTTTGCTTGTTTGTCTGCCTGTTTTTTCTTGGTAATATACCTGAAACAGTTTTAAACCGATATTCATAAATTTACACGAACTGTTGGGATTGTTACGAACAGCAACTGACCAAATTTTTGCGATGATCTATCCGTCCGTCCATTCGTTGTCTCTAAATCTATGATTTTATGCTTGTCAGAACATAACTCAAAAACTTACGGACAGATCTTCACAAAAATTACAGGAAATATTTCATTCATGTCAATTAAGAGCACAAATGACTATATTTTGGTGATGATAAAAAGGAAATCTTATTTTCAGGACTAATTTGAAAATTTTATTAACATTGTCTTGCTGGCGCAAGGTATGCCCTCTCAGAGTGCTTCTCTAGTTAATACTTGTAATTTGTGTGATACCTCTATAAAAAATAGTTCTTCAACTGCGAGGGTATATGATACTGAACTGCCGATTACTGAATTTGATATTGCGGAAAACATCAAAACATTATTCGTATCTAGAGTCCAAAAGTCGATAATTTCAATGTAAAGTTATTTAATTTTTCCTGAATTACACAAATAAGGAAGTGTAACAACGCAAATGTTAATTACGCGCCCTAGTCTCAATTTTTGGTCTTGTTAAACTAATTCTTCAGGTGTAATTACACGCTTTAGTTTAGTAAGATTTGACATGTTCCTAGTTAAACAGTCACTTTAATTATCTCTGCTCTCCTGTATGTATCTCTCTCATCATAACTTCTATCTACGATCTTAAAATATATATCTGGGATGATCTGCAGAAGCACGGTCCGGGCCGGAGACTTGACTGATCAACTCATTAAGAGAGTTAAGAGAGTCATTAATACAGGACACCCTGGACCGCTCCACAACCTCGGGAGGCATAAATATGGGGTGATTAAATGGTGGCGTCATAATATGAAAAGAATTTTTTAAACAGAATTAGCTGCTACCACTATTCTTTGATCAGTCATTTTGCTATAGAGAAACATTCTTTTGTCCTTTATTCATCTTCTATAAGCTTGTCGATAATATTTCTAAGTAGACATGATTGTACTATTATATATACAATTAGAAGCATAATACAGAGGCCTGTGTTAATTAGGCCTTCGGTGTCATCCGTGCTACCCCGCCCTCCAATGCGACACAGGTTGGGTAACACCGAGTGGCACCGACAAACAACCTCAAAAACGGTAGGGTTATGAGTTGGGTAACTCTGTCTTTGTTTACAAAGACTGCCTTTGTTTGAATAGTTTGTGACCGATTGATGCCCGAAAATAAAGGAAAATAGTCCTTGACTGCAAATATAGGCTGAATTCTAGCAGTTAAATCAGTTTTGCGTTTTTTTAGATTTTATCCTAATATACAGCAAAAATAAAACTCCGTGCTTTCCGAAGATTCTGCAACACTGTCTGGAGGCGCTGAGATCGCATCGCATTCACCGCTGAACGGGTAATGCCGAGAGAGTAACACCGGCATCTGATTGCAACGCGCCCCAGCATTACGTGCAGTACTGAGCTGGCATAACTATTGGTGGGCTGTTGAAAAGATTTTCGAAATTCTCAGCAAAGGAAATATTACGGCGCTGGTTTTGAGAGTCGAAAATTCATTCATCGTATCTACATATTGTATTAGTAAAAAAGAACTGCTAATGTTTGTTCTAATGATTTTTTAACTTTCAACCTAATTTGTCTGCCCATCTGTGATGAATCAATAGTGCTGAGGCGGTATTAATCTAAGGTTGATTTCACACATCATCCATTTCAACGCATTCGCTCATCCACGTTTCCAGTACTACTGTGCCCTAGGAATAACAAAAAATGCAATGCTCTGAGTTCACTTTCACCTCAAATTTGAAGCGATATCCACAACTTGCGTAGTGACACTTGCAGAGAAAACTGATTTGGAAGTTAACGTTTTAATACCTTTTTGTGGCTTACGCAAAGTTGTGTTGATGTCGACGCTACAAAACTTTCGGACGAGTGTCCGGACGCGTGAACACGCTGATATGAACGACGTATGAATTCGGCCAGGCAGTGGCACACCGTGTAGCAGTGAGTGTGACGTACGAGCTCAGCGCCTCGAAAATGTGTTGTGGAATCTGCGGAATGCTCATATATAAATAATTCCGGCGGAGCCTTATTTTGGCTTTATGTTCGATGAAAGTTGAAAAGTGAAATACGGGAAAAGTTTTTTAAATGCTAGAATTTAGTTAATGTTATGTTGAATGTGGATTTTTGTGTAGCTTTGAAGTTTGATGAGAATGAGTTACTTCGTTCCAAAATAGAATTTTTCAGATTAACGACTCAGTGCAGCTTTTCCTTTTATGTTTCGCAACGATAAATCACTGAGTTTAACATCCAACAATGCTTTACTTTTAAGGTTGGTGATCGTATGGCTGGTTCTGCCAATGACATCACAGCTGAGGCAAACATGTTAGAGACACAAAATGGAGCGCAGTTATGAGTAACGACACTAATTTAATGCTAATACTTGGCATATCGCTATCTCCAAAGCTTAGGCGTTTCCGAAGGCTGTGACTTACAAATTTTTGGTCAGCGTATCAATATCTATTAGTTTCATGGCATCAAACTTCCAGGTTCGATTGGGGGATAATAGTAAAAATTTATCTATTCAACTCTAGACTAACTTTATCATATCTTAGGCTTCCACACCTTGCTATGGGTAACATAACCCAAGTCCCACTGCCAAATTCAAAGGAACTCTATCCACACTTTGCTCATCAAATAGATAAGATACGCAAAAATTAAAAGTGGTACTACTGAAACATGCATTTGGCCCAGAAATTACGGATTTGGCCCTATACGATGACTACAGCTATACCACTCATCACAACCATAGCTGACGCTTTTTCCTCCGACTGCACTCGCCCGTTTTCCTCCGCTTCCCGTGCCGCTCGACGCTTATATAAGGACCCCATATCGCACCATCATTCGCCCTCTAGGTCCCACACCGCTAGCACCACCACATTTTAGGTCCTCTTAAATATAAAAGAAATTTTATTGTTAGATACCCTCAAGATTTTATTAGGTTTTTGAAAATGGGATAAAACTCCCGAAACGTCAAATTTTAATTAGCTCGTGTCGACTTCTATTTGAACTTTTGTAATTTACCATAGGATAGAGACTTAGACATATTTATACCTTTGGAAAAAGTCTTATTGTAGCACAAATAATAATTAGGAACCCACACACTAGCCTATAACAGGCACCTCTGGCTTCAGTCAGTCATGTATACTTTGTACAATAGCTTATAGAGAACCAGTCTTTGCTCCACCTAACCTTACCTAATAGCATAGAAAAAACTAAAACATTACAAAAGAAAACTGTACCTCCCTGGAAAGTAATATTAAATAAAGTCGGCAAATTTTCCGACGAGGCCAGTAATGACATATAGTAGTTTTGTTGACATATTTAGATAAAATAAGGCACTGTGTGACGTTTGTCATTGATAATGTTTTCGCCGCAAATGCTTAGTTCTCGAGATATATGACTTTATATTTCCCATTGTCTTTCTATGAGTGAAAATAAAATTAGCCATTACGACTATTGCGATATCGCTTTAAACTGTTTTTTTTTATATATTTCTCGTAGGATATTAGCAGAACCAGTCATTGCTTGCCTATCCTTAATGAGTAAGAGCCACTGTGGCAACTTTAAAGTCAAATATCTTTAAAAGTAAACATTTGCAATGAAAAAGTTTTTCTTGAAAAATCTTAGAATGCCTTTTCCTACCTAAATATGTCAACAAAAACCAACCAATACGGGTAAATTTTTACTTTCACTTACACGTGTTTTTTTTGGGGGTTTTTGTTGCTTTCAGTATGTAAATTGGGTCAATTTAAGACAATTTAGACGAATGAAGTTTTCGTCGCAAATGCTCAGTTTTTGAGATATTACACTTTGAAGTTCCCATTGTTTTCCTATGGGAGAAAATAGCCGATGTCATCACAGGCTTGCTAACGACCTAAAAGGATCCTAACCAAACCTAACCTTGCCTAACCTATCCTTACCTAACCTTACTTAACTTAACCTAACCTAACCTTGCCTAACCTAACCTTGCCTAACCTAACCTTACCTAACCTTACCTAACCTAACCTTACCTAACCTTATCTAACCTAACCTTACCCAACCCTAATTTCGCGTGTATGGGATCGCTCGGTATTTCCTCCCATAGAAAAACAATGGGAACTTCAATGTCATCTATCTCGAAAACTAAGCATTTGCGACAAAAACGTTATTCATTATTGTCCTAAATTGACCCAATTTACATACTGAACACAATAAAAATCATGAAAATCATGTGTAAGTGGAAGTAAAATAATACCCTAATACGTATTAAACCACCAATAATGGTAAAATTAATGTACAACGAAAGAAACAAACTCCACTGCAGGCAGTACAGTACTGCATAATACACGTTTCAGTAATGTGGGCCAGTTGGTCGTGTTCCAAAACGTATACTGTATAGCTAAGCAGACCTTCAAAGTTCCCGACGAAAACGTTATTCGTGACAAACTTCTTAGAATGCGTTATTCTATATTCATATTTCATTAAAATAAACTTGCGATTGCACAATTAACTCGCTGTTGCAAATTAGTTAAAGACTAAATAGAATGTGTTCGAACACGCTTACGACCATCGCGCTTTTGTTGATCAACAAAAGTAGAAGTCAATATGGCTGTAATGGCGAATGTGACAGAGAAACAATGGGAACTTTATAGTCCAATATCTCGAAACAAAGAATTTGCGGCGAAAACGATATTCATAATAAAAATGTCTTAGAATGCCTCATTTTACCTACATATGTCAACAAAACTACCAAATGTCATTACTGACCTCTTCGGAAAATTCACCCGTCTCTACATGAATTAGTATTTAGGAATGCTGAAATGAACATTTTGAGTTGGGGAAAGATTTTCATAGCAACAATGGGGCTCCTACATTTAAGGTTAGGAAGGCCAGGACTTGTTCTGCTAATATCCATGTAGCGGCAATTTTGTTTACAAATATGAAGCTATATCTGCTCTTCACTATATATAGCCTATATATATATATATATATTTCTCATCGGATATTAGCTGAACCAGTCCTTTCCTACCTAACCTTATGAGTAAAAGTCACGTTGTAGTGGGTTAAATTAATAAGATTACACTTATGAGAAATATATACCTATATTAACCAGTTAGAGCAGATATAGCTTCATATTTATAAACAAAGTTGCTTCTACATGGATATTAGCTGAACCAGTCCTTGCCTTCCTAATATTATGGGTAAGAGCTCCGTTGTAGACAAACAGATGTTTTCCCCACCCAAAATGTTCATTTCAGTATTCCTTAATACTAATTCAACTGCAGAATTTGCCAGAAATAACAAAAATCCAGAAAGTGTGAATTTTTCATCATGACTGCTAATACCTATCCTATGAGATACATATGTAACAAGTGTAGAGGAGCCCTGTTGTAGCTGAAAAAAAAAATTTCACCCACCCAAAATGTTCATTTCAGTAATCCTAAATACTAATTCAACTGCAGAATTTGACAGAAATAACAAAAATCCAGAAGTGTACANATGTAACAAGTGTAGAGGAGCCCTGTTGTAGCTGAAAAAAAAAATTTCACCCACCCAAAATGTTCATTTCAGTAATCCTAAATACTAATTCAACTGCAGAATTTGACAGAAATAACAAAAATCCAGAAGTGTACATTCTTCACTATGACCGTAAACACTGTACAAAATGAACGAACAGTGTGCGAACTACGAGGTCTGCAACTGGCAGAATGTAAAAATAATTGAAAATTAACACAATTTAATTAATAGTATCACCTTCCCAAAGAATAAAATGCGTCGATGTATGTTTTCTCGTGATTTTCTATCCAAAATATCATTGAAAACCATCTCATACTAAAAAAACCATAAAACTAATCTTAACGGAAAATACTCTTGATTGTATATTTATAAAATTTAAATTTAATTTAACTACTAAAACTAACGATAACCATAGATTTAGCACTCGACGAAACTGTTTTCTTCAATTAGGTTTCATCAAGCATTAAATTTTGTGTAAGACCCGGTATAGGTCGAAATTTTAATTAATATTTGTTGTAGACGTTGCAATTGATTTATTTTCGATAGAATGATGTGTTTAGTTGTACTACATTATGTTACGTCATACATTTTAACGTTGCGTAGTTAGATTCCAAGACGATTTTAAAGTTTTGTTAAATTTTTCGTACCTATTACACAAATCTGTCACAACCGTCGAAAATTATAACTTTGTTAGATTGTGCAATTATTATTTAACAATGCACGCTCCGATGCGGATCTCCAGTTTTGTGCATAAATCGAATTTTGAAGTTGATTTTTCTTACTACGATCTGATTTTAAAGCATAAATTACTTTTGGTTGACGGCAACTGCTTGAAGTGAGGGGGACACTATTGCTTTGAGCGAAAGTGTATAAGGTGAGGTAAACGAATACAGAGTCACTTAGACACTGTTTTTATCCGTTACATTTCTAAGTTTGATATATTTATAGGTACTGTCATGGCTTACGACTGGTGTGATTAAAAAATTCGGTTTCAATGCATTAACATAGACCAAAAGAAAGGCTATAAATTTATTGAGTTTGAGCGGGATCAAAAGGGACGTGAATATAGAAACACCACATAATTTTCTTGTCTAACGATTAGTTTTGATGGGGCGCTGGTGATTTATTCACGAGCAGCGATTAAATAGTACTGAATCTCGCACGGATATCTTCAGAGATATTTCTGAAGGGTTAGCTATATGTTGTTATTGGCCAATGCTTTCTGCTCTACTGAGGCGGCTGTGTAAGAAAATCCTGGAGAAATTATTAGCAATGCTCTAAGAAAAAAGATTATCTACCACCAGAACGATATATAGGCCCCCTCTCACCAGAAAAAAAACTTTTGGTGCGACGGAGCTTCACCACAGATGACAAGGTCAACGTTGTGGACACCTACTGGGAACAAATTTCATAGTTCTACCATAAGGTACTTAAAGCCCTTCATCACCAACGTATGAAGTTTGTGGACCTAGGGAGGAACTGTATCCTCAGATCTGGAGCATTTGTGTCGAATACCAATTTGTTAGGAAACTCAGTACTTTGCAGTCGTACATATAGCTAGACATTTGAGACTTCAGTTGGATGCATAGCAAACTGCAGAGCTAGCGTAAATCAGCTGGATTAGTTGTCATTGCGCAATAAATGGGATATCAGAATGTTATTGATACAAATTAAGGTCAATTTACGGTTTAGGGTAGCCGAAGTTTTTAGATATTTCCAGGCCATACAAAGGTAAAATGACACATTTTAAAACATTTCACACGAATGTTTTGCTCGGAAATGCTTAATTTTCGATATATTTGTCCACAGCGGGCATAAAATGGGTCATAGGTCATAGGGTTATCTTAGTTTAGTTCGATTATCCTATGTTATGGGGAGCAGTTCCCCCAGGGGGGTTGTATAGGTTACCTTAGTTATTAGCTAGGCCCCGGGAGCGATTTTTTTTCCTGAACCTTTCAGCAAGTACAGTCTCAAGGCAGCCAATGGTGTGGCAGGTCACAGGCCACAGTGGGAGGGGCGAAGGGTGATGCTCAGTGATGGTGTTGCACTCTGATGCATACTCTGAA
>LQNS02278157.1:12275156-12309349 GCA_001587735.2 Parhyale hawaiensis
CACGCGAGGTTGGGCCACGCGAGGTTGGGCCACGCGAGGTTGGGCCACGCGAGGTTGGGCCACGCGAGGTTGGGCCACGCGAGGTTGGGCCACGCGAGGTTGGGCCACGCGAGGTTGGGCCACGCGAGGTTGGGCCACGCGAGGCCGAAGAATGATGTGATTCTTGGCATATAACAATTTCTATTCAGGTGTTCTAGTTCTTCTACTAGTTGTTGTCATGACTGGTGCTTTATGGTTATTAAGTTACTTGTTCTGCTTGACCCCTAATTTAGTATCCTCTCTATATTAAACACCAATATAGGAACAGCACTATATAAAGTTTCACAGTGCCGGCCTTATAGGCGACATATAGGAGTAACGTACCACGTAGCTCTTACCTGGTAATTCCATCCTCTCTTATTATTACTAGTGTCGTGAATTAGGAGGTTTGGGCATTCAGTAAAATTTATTTCGTCTGAAGCTATTTATCGGTTTTAACCTTCTACAATGTTAAAAAACGGCAAGATCTTAGTTTCTGACCTAATACTTCACAATGATCTACCCTTCCCCTCAGTAGGCATACGATGGCCATTGGACATTGGATAGGTAGTTAGGTTCGCCTATACAATGTTATGTGGGAAGCAGCGACCCAAGCAAGGCCTCCTAAAGTACAGGCCAATGTCTGTGTCAGGTACGCCCATCCTATGTTATGGGGAGCAACGCCTCAGGGGATTGTATACATTACCTTAGCCATTAGCTAGGCCTTCGGGACGTCTGTCTTTCTTGCCCACTGTGCTTCCTTTCATCCTCATACTCCTAGTGATGATGCTTCGTTCTGTTCTTCCTCTTCTTTCCTGACTTGCTGTTCCCATGCCCATTGATAGGATTCGTGCATATCCCTTCTTTCTTCCTCTCTACTATGTCTCGATAATGGTCCGATCATGTACAGTCTCTGGACAAATCACTATACGCAACCTATATTTTTGGTACCTGCTCTGCATATTTCAAACCACAGAGTACAGGAACATTGAGCAGCCTCTTGGCGGAAGAGGAGATTTTGTTTCTTACAAGTAAGGCTGACTGTGCGCTGTTGCAGACGTATTTTCATATGTTGTCCCATTACTTTTTCACTTTTTCATACTCTATAAAGATATTCTATTTAATTCTTTCACATTCAATAATGAATGGCAAAGATCTACATACTTCTAAAGCAACAAGTTCACAAAAATATAAAGCCTTGAAGTGTATATAATACGGTACATATTGTAAATCATCTGTTTATAACTTCTTTCAATTTTTTTTGCACTAGAGGAAAGTGATTTTTTAATAGTGAGTAAAATGAACAGTCTCATGTTGTGGATCAGAGGCTTCTCAAATTCGTGGTAGCCTATCCTCGATTTGTTAGTTTGAAAGTCTAAGCCCTTTCCCTGTCACAATATACATATATATATATTGGTCTCGCGAACCCAATGGCTGTCCCGAGTTCCTTCTCCGCAGGGGATGTTGCAGCTTGCCGCAGTTCATACTGAAAAGTTTAGTTTGTTAGGTTAGGTAGGTGCTCTATATTTCCCTTTCTGTTCCTCGAGGTGAGCTATCCATCGGAATAGCCGACCTAGCTTGCGGTACACCTCTACGCTCTCGTGTGGAGGGCCCCGAAAGGGACCGTCCACCCGAAAGTTTCCGTCAGTTCTTTGAGCCTATATTTCGCCAGTAGTAGCGTACTGAGCCAACCGATATTTTCCAGCAGGAATACCGAGATAAAATATTCCTACCGAGCTATGTGGAACGACCAGATCTGCACTGTACGGATCACTCGTGGATACCTTGTTAAAAACTATGACTACTATAATAATATGAAATGCAAAATCAACAGCTAATGGAGTTATTACTAAATATTAGATGTTATACAGGTTAAGCAAGGAAATCAAAACGGACAGCAGAGCTGAAGGGGGAGTTGGAGAAGGAGCAGCTGACAGCCATGAAAGTGATGTAATGTAAGCTACTACGAAATGATTTACCTCCAGCAACCATGAAGTGATGTAACCTAATCTTTCATTAAATCATAAAATGCAGGCAACTAGGAAGTGATGTAGCATATCCAACATGAAGTGATGCAACGTAGGCAGCCATGACGTGATGCAGTGTAGGCAACAACAATGATGGCATTCAACTTAGGCAGCCATGAAATGATTCAACTTAGAAAACCATAAGTGATGTAACGTAGGCAACCACAAAGTGGTGTAGGGTACCTAAGCAGTAATGTGAATTGAAGTAGACAGCCACAATGAGTAGCTTTAAATAGTTCCAATAATGAAAGGTAGCATCAGCACCTAAATGTCATTTGAATATCGTTTATCGGCCGTCCTGGTATCTTTATCTTATGGTTAATTATGCATTTGCAGTTTCATGGCTACTTATGTGGTTTCGCTTTGTATTATTACTGTGGGTTTTTATTCAATTTTTCAGTACAATTGGATTTTCTTCACTTCCCTTTTCTTGCAGCAACTAGGATGAGCTCTGTCGTTAAAAAAAAAAAACTCAATTGTATGCAATACTAATGTGCATTACATGTAGCATTTATATGCCAATTTTTCTGTAAAATTCTAATATTCCCAGATTTAGGGTTAATTTTCATTTATTCTTGATGTCCGGAGGTATGATATTTATCACTCACTGAAGATATTGAATTGTGAAGTTAGATTTCCTGCTCTGCAACACATTGCTTATGGTACGACGAAGAAATTAATCTTTGTTTGAGGTCTCTGTGATTATTAGAACTCAATTTATCAACGCTTACGTAAATTGGCCTCCAGACCCACTTGCGAAAGACCCGATTTCTGTGAGCAGTCAAGGCATTATATGTAGTCTATGTTCGGACATACCTGGATACAAAACTTTATTTTAGCTTTTTAGAGTTCGCAAATCAGGATAGTTTGAGTTTTCTACCTAGGTTAACCTGATATATGCAGAGCAGGTCCCAAAAATATCAGGCTGCGGCTCATAATTTAGATTAGACAGGCGGCAGTAGACGAACCAATAGACCCATTCCCAAAGAGACCCCGGAACTTACGCCTGCCCCTCTATGAGCTATTGCCATTATGTTAGTAGGACATAGAGGGCAGGAGAAAAGAGAAAAAAAGGGGGAGGGAAGAGTCCTGCCAAAGAGACGATCATGAATGCACGCAAGCACGATCAAGAGCCGCTTCCATGCGGAGCTTAGAGACATTCCAGGGACTGTACCGATCGGACCAACTTGGTGACGTACACACCCAGGCCTGTACTTTAGGAGACATTGCCCCAGTACAGGGGTTTCTGTAAGTTACGTGAGCCGTAGCTAAGCCTTCGGGACGTGTTTCTTTCCTGCCCACTTTGCGTCATTCCACTTCATACTCAACCGTTATTTACTTCTGTTCTTCCTATTATTTCGTAACATGCTGTTCCCCTGTTCGGAACACCCACGTTTTCTCTGTTGACGTACACGTCCCGTCTTGCTTCCACAGCGAGATCGTCTTTTCTGGGGAAACGGAGGCTTAAACTTTCCAATCTAACTGCTTTGCTTCTCTAGCTGCACGTACGCTGAACTCTCAAAAGATAATTTTTCTGTGAGCTTGTCTTACACAAAATAACATCACATATTTTCTTATCTGAAATACTCACACAAGCGCTGACTTGGAGTGAAGGATGATTTGGCAGCTGAATTCACGATGTGCACAATGTTACTGTTGTAAAGGCAGGTGCAGTGGTAAGCCTATAGTAGAATACTACTAATAATAAAGGCAGATTCATTGCTTGATGTACCTTATTTTGAGTTTACAGTATACGCATTATTTGCACGAAACTATTCATTTGAAACTTTATTAACTCGGAGAATCTTAGTCAAATAGCTTCACTTCATATTCACGAATATAACGAGTATCATCATTTTACCACATATATATGTTTTGCAGTATGATCGTCTGCTTATGTCACTGCATTCTCATTTACGAGAAATGCACGCTGCAGGCCAAGAATCCAGAAGCAATATTCGAAATCTTGATTTCACTTTAGAATTCCGTGGGACTACAAGTTAGGTTCAGGGGATATGATCCTTCGTCTCGGCTGTCTGCACAAATGCTTACGGCGACACGACGCAATTTAGGCAATGCAGGCTTAGAGTTCTCGTTCAACCTAACCGAGAACTTCCATCAAAGCTCTTTAGTTCCGACCTCGGAATGGCCATCCTTCTCAGTAATGAAGGGTCGACTGACATCGTGCATGCACCCACAAGATGTTAATTAACTCCGCTAACTCAGGATATCGAATGTCTTGAGGAACCACGGCATTCTGATGATTTCGGAGGGTAAAGTCGAGCCTCGAACGTTGATCAGGATTTGTCTTGGGGTCTTTGGATCATTGTCTAACATGCTCCTAGGAACATCCAAACAGGCTTCGCAACAAGGACTCTGTTCCATCAGATACAGACTAGTTGGTTCCAGACATTGTAATAGAATGTCAACGATTTCTAACTATGAACACAAAACTCAAACCGACAAACACCAGTCAGTAAGCTAATTAATTATACATGCTGCTGCGGTAGCATATTTTGCTCTGCCAGGTGAGTGTTAATTAAGTACAGTACATATAAGTACCAGAAGAGACTGTTTTATTTTTCATGATATTGTCGATGCGGGCAGTCCAAGGAAATGTGCTTAAAATTAGGAAAAAATAAAACACAGCAAATCAAATGATAAAAACTGTTCTTTGATTATGTTCGATACACATAAAATACAAAACGTTTTGTATCGAGCTTTTACCGACATTCTGATGATATTTGTTTGAACGTAAAGTGTGAATATTTAAATCACTCATTTGTACAAACTTGTTTGCCTTCGATTTTTGTGCAAAAAGTGTATTATGGATTTCCCTACTGACATTTCTCGTTCACTGATTCAATCAGGACTGAAAAGAAAAACAATTTTCGTTATTGTGCCATAATTTAGTAAGAAGTCAGAGCACCTCAGGCTTCAGCTTCCGATGTTGTACAGGTCGATTTTAAAATCATAGTGACTTGATCGTTATTTTAATTAGCAGTTTTAAACTGTTCTATTGTAGGTTCGTACACACGCATCCTTAGGCTTAGAGAGTAGATTAAGAATCCCCTCGGGGGGCATAGGCCATAGAGTTAGGTTAGCTAGGTTCGCCCATCCTATCCTAAGTTATGGGGAGCCGTGCCCCCAGGAGGTTTGTGTAGGTTACCTAAGCCATTAGCTAGACCTTCTGGACGTCTGTCTTTCGTACCCACTTTGTTTCCCTCTTGATTTCATATTCCTTCTTATCTTACTTTCCTCTGTTCTTCCTTTTCTTTTCCGACTGGATGTTCTCATGGGCTACGATCCATCTTCGTGCATGGGTTTCTGTCGACATGCTACATGTCCCTTCCATTTCCCCTCTTGAATCACCAGAATTGTGTCTAGAGGGGCTGAAACAACTAATGAAACAATAGTACATTAATTTTCGAGTATATGAATAATTTCTAGCATTTTATAGGTTTTATAGTTGCTTCCATGGAAGCAACTATAAAATGCTATACAAAAGCTCGTCAAAAACCAAAATAATAATAATTTATTTAATTTACTAGCAGGACCCGTGGAAACTCTATACGGTTGATGAATGTCTTTACATTTTAATGAAGGTTCTGTTTTTTTTTTTTTTTTTTTTTTTTNNNTTTTTTTTTGTCGGAGTTTGTCAGTCAAGATAACTAATACAGACAGGTTTGGACAATTCCTGTGAAATTTACAGGACATATTTGTCATGTCAAGAGAAACAGATGATAAACTTTTAGTGAAGGTCCATCAGCCTGCATTTTTTTTTTTTGTAGCATGACTCCAACATATATGAACAGATCTTCATGAAACTTGCAGTAATTTTTGGGATTATTACGAAGAGCAACTGGCCGATTTTTTTTTTTTTTTTTTAGATCTGTAACTCCGTTTGTCCGATTGTCTCGATGTTTGTTTTTTATGCCTATCAGAAAATAACTTGAAGTTATGTACAGATCTTTATTAAATTCACAGGATTCGTTAAAATGTTTGAAGGTACATATGACTAAATTTTGGTGATAATCACTTTGCTTATACAGTGCTTGGTGGAGGTATTCGCGCTCGTAATCTGGTAATTTGTTATGGTTTATGTACGCGTTAAATGTGTAGTAAATACTAACGCACACATCTGGCCAACTTACCTGTAAATGGCTTTTGTTGAACTTTGCGGGTTCTGTCTTACTTGCTATTTTACCGTTACTTTTCATTGATATAGCTGTCTCATTTCCCAATTTCTTTGTAAGTGGGCAGATAATGACTAGCAACGGAACATAGCCAGGCATTTCATAAGTACCCATATTCGCAGAAAAATTTGCGACTTAGTTGGCACGGTTTCGTTTAATTATAGGTTCGTAGACAGGATACGGGCAGCTACTGTAAATATAGCTGGGGCCGTGCAAAACATCGATGATTTTGTCCGACTAAGTTTGAAGACCTGGAAAAAACCTAGAACATGCGGAAATTCACCAGAACAAAATCATTGTTCTTCATTGATACCTCAGACCGTATCATAGATACATACATCCTATGTTATGGGGCACGGGAATCCCGAGGGGCTCATGTAAGTTACCTCAGCCATTAGATGGGCCTTAGGGACGTCTGTCTTTCGTGCCCACTTGGCTTCCTCTCCGATTTCGTACTCCTAATTGATCATGCTCTATTTTGTTCTTCTTTCCCGACTTGCTGTTTCCATGCGCGTTGAACCTGTGTGGGAACACCTTCGTGCATGGGTTCCCCGTTTCTATCTATATACTATGTGTCCCTTGCTCTTTCCTCTGTGATATCGTTCTGTTCGGAAACGAAGGCTTAAACTTTCTGACTATAACTAACGCTGTTCCTTCTATTCAATAAACGTATGCGGAGAGGAGTGAATGAAAGCGAACAGTCCAATGCCTTGCAATGAATAGGTGCAGAGCAGAGCGGAAGAGAAACAGGCACCAAAGTCGGAGCAGCCGAAAGTCACTGGCCACAAATGCAGTACTGTCGAATGAAGTACCAAACTATAAAATCAGTGTATAGACACGCGCCCTTATATTTGTTAAATCGACTCTTAACGGTTTAATAAAGAAATACTAAATCACTAGCTCAACTCCTCGCAATCAAGACGCGCGCTCTTATGCATGTTTAAATTTATTCCCCCAATTCTGGATGAGAAAAACAAAATATTATTGAATAAGTATAGGTAAATACCTATGGTCTAGGCTATGTAAGGTAAAAACTTAATGATGTATTTGTACCGGATTAATTCATGGTAGGACTTCCACTATAAGAGAGCCGATATAGTCTCGTTGTCAACATGTGTCGCACTTCGATCCAGAAGCACCGTGCCACAGTACAGGGAAAGTACTGCGCACCGTACCAAGCAGACAAGTAAGTTACGTTGCCCAGCCCAGTAGGTACTGTGAAGGGACACCTACGAACTGAAGACGTCAGGGCGACGTCAGGGCGACGTCAGGGTGACGTCAGGGTGACGTCAGGGTGACGTCGATGTGACGTCGATGTGACGTCGATGTGACGTCGATGTGACGTCAGCTTGACGTCAGCGTGACGTCGATGTGACGTCGATGTGACGTCGACGTGACGTCGACGTGACGTCAGCGTGACGTCAGCGTGACGTCAGCGTGACGTCAGCGTGACGTCAGCGTGACGTCAGCGTGACGTCAGGGTGACGTCAGCGTGACGTCAGGGTGACGTCAGGGTGACGTCAGGGTGACGTCAGGGTGACGTCAGGGTGACGTCAGGGTGACGTCAGGGTGACGTCAGGGTGACGTCAGGGTGACGTCAGGGTGACGTCAGGGTGACGTCGATGTGACGTCGATGTGACGTCGATGTGACGTCGATGTGACGTCGATGTGACGTCAGGGTGACGTCAGGGTGACGTCGATGTGACGTCGATGTGACGTCAGGGTGACGTCGATGTGACGTCGATGTGACGTCGATGTGACGTCGATGTGACGTCGATGTGACGTCAGGGTGACGTCGATGTGACGTCGATGTGACGTCGATGTGACGTCAGGGTGACGTCGATGTGACGTCAGGGTGACGTCGATGTGACGTCAGGGTGACGTCGATGTGACGTCAGGGTGACGTCGATGTGACGTCAGGGTGACGTCGATGTGACGTCAGGGTGACGTCGATGTGACGTCGATGTGACGTCGATGTGACGTCAGGGTGACGTCGATGTGACGTCAGGGTGACGTCGAGGCGACGTCGAGGCGACGTCGAGGCGACGTCAGGGTGACGTCAGGGTGACGTCGAGGTGACGTCGAGGTGACGTCTGGGTGACGTCTGGGTGACGTCTGGGTGACGTCTGGGTGACGTCGAGGTGACGTCGAGGTGACGTCGAGGTGACGTCGAGGTGACGTCGAGGTGACGTCGAGGTGACGTCGAGGTGACGTTGATGTGACGTCAGGGTGGCGTCGATGTGACGTCAGGGTGGCGTCGATGTGACGTCAGGGTGACGTCGATGTGACGTCAGGGTGACGTCAGGGTGACGTCTGGGTGAGGTCAGAGTTAGGTCAGTTTGGTTGGTCGAGCGACCACTGGGGAACCTTGTAGGTAAGTTTACCTTTTCATAGCTCGGATTTTTTGACGTCTTTTCTTCGTGCCCACTTATTTCTTTCCATTTTCATATTCATGCGGAGGATGCAATAATCTGTTTTCTTCTTCTTCTTTCTCGATTTGCTATTTCCACACGCGTTGATCATCAGTGAATGGAAATACCCTCTTGCGTGGGTTTCACCTTTCTATCCACATACTGTATGGCCCTTGTTTTTTTTTTTTTTCATGTGTTAAATCGCCTTTGTTATTGAGACGTAGGCTTAAATTATTCTATATAGTTACTAATCGGGATGTAATGCAAGCTATTTATTTGATCATTATCTTTTACTCTTGGCTTTATGGCGCACTCTGGGCAGCGCCACGAACAGGGACACAATTTCACCGGCGTATCATTTGGCTAATTTTCATTAGTCTAGTTAAGTTTTAAATCATGTTAGCTAATGCTGCGCAGTGAATGTTATGAGTCATTTTTCAGGTTCAGTTTCAGGAGGCTCATTTGGAACCGGTTTGTGCAGCGGCCCGCCAGCTTTAGCATCAATTATGGCCATGAAGTCCATCTTAATAAAGTCCTCGTCCATTAAACTAATTGACCCAATCCTCTTGGACGCTCTCTCTGCAATCTATACTACATTGAAACTGGCACTCCCATTACTGATTAACCGGACCACTTATCCCATCCGGAGGAGAAAAAAAAAGATCTGAAGAACGTGTGTCAATGATGGGCCTGTTTTGTAGTGCCGCCCATCGAAACAAAATGCCCGGCGTCCCTATGTAGGAAGCCCATTGTAAGCAATATTTCAGGGCTATTTTTCTGGCACTGGCAGTGAGAGCCTTGTGCATTTTTTAAATCGTAGTTGATGCAGAGTTGGGCCTTGTGCGTTTTATGTACCGCATGCCGGTACGCTGCCAGGTTTGTTCGTGGCTCAAGTTTCTCTGAAACATATTAAAAGGGTATAGTTTTACAGCTATACGCTTTACATGATTATTTTTTTATTGAATATCTTAGTGGCTACAACTTCAGCAGACAAAAGTGGTGGAAATAAAAACAACATGAAAGTTGAAAGCGTAGCTAGCGCTTTGCTCTGATTTCACTTTTTACCTTCCACATTTAACTAAACTTCCGCTTTGGCAGAAATTGCCCCCAAGCGGTGAAGGCATAAAATTGAAATTTCTTGCTGAATAATGCGTTTGGATTTATTCTCGCTCATATTACGTATCATCAGCCGATAGTAATCATCGCCTCACCAAGAAAATTGTTTGTGAAGAATTACTGAATTATTACATACGCACTATATAGGGTTAGTGACGTCTTATTTATATCATTATTAGGCCCCGACATCCCTTACATTTACCAATGTTTTTTAAAGCTGGTTACTATGCACTGTGCAGCCTGCTTGTTGCGATACATGGTTGAAAAAAAAATTTATACAGAAAAGTGAATCTCGAACGCTGCTGACGCTAACCCGTCAATATTTCTACTATTGCTACCATTCAACTTACAATCTATGGCCGCTTCGCTTATACAAAAATAATGCTAACTGTATAATGGAAAGCAGTGTAGCCTAATCCATCAACGCAGTTACCAAATATTACTCTTCTCATACCTTTCGCTTTCTCTATTATCTGCTCTTCGTTTATATGTAAATCTATCTTCTCCAATACCAGCATTCAAGTGGAATCTGGTTACATCATGTTTCCTGTAAAGCTCGGCTAATTGGAATTTCTGCCGCCTAATTAAGAGCCCTATTGCTGAAGTCAGTCTACACGCAAGAGAGCAATGAAACTTCCGAGCACCTACAGTATGCTTTTTTCAACTGCAGAACACAGCAGAAATAAAAATACAGTGTCCATGCTTAATAAGTAGGTGTTTTCAATAAATTATTTTGATTTGATTGACAGCGTTAGTAGTGGGTGAAGCACCGAGATACGCGGGGTTTGATGCGAGATACTCCTTTTTCACGTTAACCTACCCTCGCTGCTCCCGTCACGCATGAGCTTCCGATTTAGGACGGTCAATGCACTTCCAGCGTAGTGGGGGTCGGGGGTGGGGGCGCGAACCGGATGTGGACGGGGCCTGGGAAACAGGAAGTGGGGGAGCCGGAACCTACCATCAAAAAGGAGTATCTCGCATCATTACCCAGTACCGTCGTTAGCACAGTATCGTAGAGTCATCAGATTGTTGCTATAAAATTAGAAAGGGAAATCACACTGGAGTAGAGCTGTACAGCAACAGCTCATGGTGAACAAAGTCCCGCACCTTGATTCATCTTGGAAGGACCTGTGGTCCAGTATAGAACCAGGGAGGAAGTTTCATTCATTTCGTAATGCAGCATCAGCATTTCTAATGTTGATAGACCACTAGGGGCGCTGGCCTATATACAACAGGAGACGATCAGTTGGAGGGATGCAGTTATCAATGGAGCCTTCTGTTCATAACGCCATAGCTCAGATAATGTATATTATGCGGTAGACCGCGGCCCTAAACTCCTTTAGGAGTTTACGGAGATTTATCCACAACACGAACCAGTGCATATAGATTTCCTATTTGGGGTGTGGCCAAATTAACTTCACCTCTGCTCGTAGTTTAACGTAGTTCATTTTCTGGCATTGCCCCGTAGTGCTAAGCAAGAGAAAAGAGGTGAACCGCATATGATATTTCGTGTCACTTTTCCATGCCTCGTACAGCGGAAGTCTGTACTACGACATTACAACTCTGTTAGTAATGTCTCGCAGGACTTAATCATACTTTTATTGAAACTTTCAAAAGATATACATTTCGAATGGTGAAACGTAGAATTAAAATTTTGCTACGTGTAGAGAAACTTTTCATCTTATATAGAGAAGTCTATGCATAACTTGCGATGTATGAATGAAGCTTTTACATAAGATTATGCAGCGAGGTTTGAACCTGCACGTGTGTAAGAGCTACTACTATATTTGTCGTGGGTGTATATATCTGTGACGCTCTCTCGTTCTCTCGTACAACCGGTTGCGGTTTGTGGCTACAGAATTTGGGGTGCTGCACGGTAATTATAAACCAGGTTGCTTGTAATTCTTCCACGAACAAAGACTGTGACTTCTGGCTTTATTTTACTGTTACGTCAACAGCCATCCTCTATTGTAGTTTGTGAGATTCAGATTCCTTTTATTGAGAGACTTGACATAAAAACCGCACATGTTAGCATAGGTTAATATAACAGGTGAAGAACGCTTCCCAAGTCCTTATTTAAGCACGTAGATGCTTTTCGGGCAAGCGACCCACAAGGACGTGCCAGCAGTGGCTTCTGAATGCACAATATGTGAAGCATGGCATGCGTTATCACATATTTAAATTATTCTGAAAGTCGCGAAAGTTGCACAAATCCAGGTCTGGAGCTGTGCAGCACTTCCATGCATAAACCGCTACTATACTACTCTGCTTAGGCTGTCCTCGAAAGTAAAATTGGCCTAATTGCAGCTGTGACTGAGTGCCACTGCCAGAGACTTTTATACCACATCAATGTGATCGATAGCCCGTCTCTGCATTGCAGTTCGATATAATTACAGTTTGACAGGTCCTGACTCTCAGCATAATTTAAATCTGTGATATCGCATGCCATGCTTCGCGTATTTCGCATTCAGAAGTCACTGATGGTACGTCCTTGTGGGTCGCTTTCCTTTCTCTGATGACAAACTTTTATCTCGAACAATAGAAATTACATGGGCACTGACTGTGAGACTATCAGGGACTTGATCACAGAGTAGAGGAACATTGAATAGCCACTTGCCGGAAAAAGAGATGTCGCTTCTCATAAGTGAGGCTGATTGTGCGGTGCTGCGGACGTATTTTTGTATGTGGTCCCATTACTTTTTCGTACTTTGTTAGGACATTTTACTTAATTCTTTTACATTCAGTAATAACTGCAAAACTTCTACACACTCGTTACACTTGTATCAGTAACAAATTCACAAAAATATAAGGCCTGAAGTTTAGTATCGTAAATCAAATCTATGTGACATCCTTTGTTTTTTGCAGTAGAGTAGAATGATTTCGCAAAAGTTAGTGAAATAAGCAGTCTTACTTTCTAGAACAGAGGCATTTCAAATTCGTGATATCCTCGAAATAAACAGATAATGGAATTGATAAAAATTATTTGATATACGGGAGCGAGAAAGTCAGAACAGCAGAGCTGAAGAGTGAGTCGAAGCAGCTGGTAGCCATGAAGTGATGTAGCCCTGTTAGCCCTGAAGTGATCTAGCATTTGCAGCCGTGAACAGCCTCAAAGTGATGTAGTACTGGAAGCCTTGAAGTGATATAGCAATGGCAGCTGTGAGGTGATGTGATCTAGGCCACCGTGAAGTGATTTAACTGCCACAACTTTGGAATTAATTAATTTGCAGCCAGGATGTGATTCAATTTAGGCTACCAGGAAGTGGTGTAACGCAGTTGCCCATGAAGTGATGCAATATAGGCACCATTGAAGTAATTTAACTCGGGTAGCCGTAAAGTGATTTAACTCGGTCACCCATATGAAGTGATGTAACAAAGACTACTATGAAGTGATGTAACGGAGGCAACCACAAAGCAGCAGAGTATACCTAGGCAGTAAAGCGAAATGACATTGACAGCCGCGATGTGCAGCTTTAGATGGTTCCAGGAATGAAGGGTTGTATCAGTACTAAAATATCATTTCAATATCATATAACGGCTGTCCTTGTAGCTTTATTTCATTGTTAATTATGCATTTTTAGTTCATGGCTACCACTGTGGCTTCACTCTGTAGTATGAATGCAATTTTAGTCAGGTGTTTCAGTATTACTGGGTTTACTTCTTGCGGCTATTGTTATGAGCTCTACCGACAGCTATACATACATCAGTTCAGGGGTTATTGCTTCAAATCTGTAGTTGGAAAAAACTTAATTGTATGTGATGCTAAAGTGCATTAGATGTAGCAACAATGTGCCGATATTTTCTATGGCACTCTAATATTTCTGGAAATTATGACAAATTTTCAATTTTTCATGATTTCCGATGATACCGTATATTTATCGCCCGCTGAAGATATTCTATTGGAAATTTTGATTCCCTGCTCTACAACACATTCCTTATGGTACGACGAAGAAATTAATCTTTGTTTGAGATTTCTGTGATTATTATAACTCATTTTATCGACGCTTGCGTAAATCGGCCTCCGGGCCCACTTGCGAAAGACGCGATTTCAGTGAGCAGTCAAGGCTCTGTGTAGTTTATGGCTTGATATTATTAAATAATATATTTGTAGAATACAGTCCGAACTGCCTTAAAATACAGCTTAAAGTGAGACATGCTGTATTGTGTTATCATATTAGAACTTCTTGGGAACAAGCAGAGTACTTCTTGATAAGAAGTTGACTATAGATGTAGAATTCTCGCTTTAATAGTTGATTTTTTATTTTGCGTCCTAGCACTTCACTGTTGTATGCTCAAAATATATTTCTGAATACTGTGAAAGCACTCTTACGCAAAGATTGTGAGTCAGCAAAGCGCAGTCTTCTTAAGTAACTAAGATTGGAAAATATTTTTTTGTAGTACCTCTATAAAGTTTAGCTGCTTCTAACGATTTTCATAGTACTTAAAGAGCCTTGTACAAAGATGTATTGGAACCTTGACCACATATTTTTGCAGAGTTCGTCCAATTGTATCATATTTTGTGAATTCTTGTCATGAATCTTCATCTCCACTATTTCCCAAAAATTTTAATTTGAACTAATATCGAATTACTGACTTTGCTTTGAAATCACTTCTTTACGTTGCGTTCGAACCACTTCTTAGTGGCCTTGGCTTGATGCATTTAAATATCTTGTTGAAATGCAAACCTCATCTTACACACCAAATGATTTGGCAGATTTAAGACGTTTTTAAAGTATATCGCGTTACATATAGGTACCTTTGATGATATATATTTTACCAGTGACATCATTTGACGCAAAACACCCCATAGCATATTACTAGTTACTATATATGTGCGTCTCCTAATTTGACAGTGGGAACGGTATTTGAATGCTCTGATCTTCCCATATTATTCGATCCCTGAATTCTTAGGTTTATTTTAATAACTTTCAACAAGCCTCAAGCGGCTTTTAACATGTATTGGGTTCAACAATGTAATTTTTGTAGATGCGATCAGCGCTGCACTAATTGTGTACTTTCTTCTTTCGGTTCTAACCTGTTGAAACTTCTAAGTTTCCTGGAGTGTAATGAAATTATTCATTTTTTCCTTTGAGCAATTTTCAATAATTTTCTTCATTTCTTTCAATAATTCTTTCATTATGTTTCAATCAATCTTTCCAGCAGTAGACTCTGATCAACTGATTGAGTTCTTTGGAGATTTTTCGATAGTCATCTTCACTTTTATGACGAAAGATGATGTGCTTGCAGAACGCCTGGGATAGTCCCTTTTATTTTAACCATTTTCATGTTGCAGAGTGCTAGTGATAATAAGAGAGAGCAAGCGGCGTCATCATTTCGTGTAGTGCTATGCAGGTTCTCATCAGTCAAATGCAACAATACATATCACTGGAACAGGTAGCACTTATGAAATTTTCGAATGAAATAAGGGTATTACACAGAATATAAATAAAGAGCTGCTGGTATCCCAATATAGTTCTGTGCCATTCACTTTTACATTTTTCAGAAATAACGGTTTAATTAAGCATTTTCTTTAGTTTTCCTTGCACAAAAGTTCAGTCACCTAATATGAAATCATGCAAATGAATGCATCTTCACCGAGGTAAGATTATACGTATCGGCTTCTCTTGGTTGTCACTTATGTATACTAAATACTAGTAAGGTGCTGATCCCACGAGTCTTCGTTGCAGTTCCAGACTGTAGTAAAGTATGTATGGGAAACAGAGTGGAACTAGATTAGAGAGCAAAGAGCGTAACAGGAGGACTCACGAGAAATTAGCACCAAAAAGAGACGTCATCATCGACGAATCTATGGCTGAGCAGCCTAGGACACAATTTAACCAGAAAAATTGTCTTAACTTGCGAAATTCATTTGTAGCGTATTAATGAATTAAGAGAATATATACTAATTTAGCAATTATCTATGAAAAATTGCAGTGCATGCTGATGGAAACTTTCACAGTATAAGCGCCGAATTTGTTCTTTTTCGGCGATCTGATTTTAACTTCTTTTTCTTGCCTGAAGCCTTATTTACACTTCATATTCATCTCACTGTGCTCTTCACAGAACATATTTATTCCCTGCCAACAAATATAATCACAAATATAGCCAGTTCTGTACACGAGAGAAACCACCGTAACATTTAGTTCATTGCTCGAACTTTCTGTACTTGGAGACAACATTTTACGGTATTTTGCAGCTCAACTAGCTGGCCAGAGAAGTTTTTACTTTAAAGTAGCTAGTCTATTTTCTTTATTTATGGTCCGATTGTTATGAAACTCGCACAATATACGTACAATTGAATTTGAAGAACGTTTTATTCGTGTAAATTTTTCGATTTTCGGAACAGTTTTTGATAACCTGACCTGACATAACAAAACTGATATTTTAAAAAATTAGAATAAAATGTTCTTCAAATTCGATTTTACGTCTATTGTGCGAGTTTGATAACAATCGGACCATAAATAACGAAAATAAAATGTTTGTAGTACAAAATATACCAATAACAACACGACACCACAACAAATAAAAACTAATACGGCCGCACTCTACAGCGGTCACCGGCAAAATACAAATCGCTTAAAATAAAGGTTCAGAATTCCCCACATTTAAAATAATTCCCCAGATATTTCTAAATAATAGAAACAAAGACTTCACGCTATAAATAAACACTTTATGCTTAGCTCAATATACGTGGAATGTGTGCAGTAGTACATAATTATTGATGATTTGCGTAATTGTCAAGTATCAAGTTGAAAAATTCCCGAAATTGTTCTAAACATCCCTGAAACCATCTGAAATTGCGAAGAACTGGGGTAAATCCCTGAACAGTTGCAGCCATACACGCTTTTTATTGGTTGACACCAACGCGTCACGCAAGCTGCTCATTGGTCGGAAGGAGTGCTGGACGCCGTTCGCGTCAAGCAAGCTTGCAATTGGTAGAAATGAAGAAAGTATAATATCAACATTACTTTAATACTACTGCAAAAATCGAAAAATCATCATGAATAAAATTTGCTTAGAATTGAATTTTACGGATACTATGCAAGTTTCAAAACAATCGGAAAATAAATAAAGACAATAGAACGGCTACCTTAAACTAAAAAATTGCCGCTGGCCAGTCATGAGAGGGAGATTGAATGGAATAAATCGAAAATATACGGTATATGTTCAAGAAAACAACATACGAAGGCCTGAGGTCCCACACTCTAATACTTCGATTCGTCGATGTGATGTAAAAAGTTTTATTTTAGTTTTATTGAGTCCCCCCGTAGTATTCTTTGCTTCCCGAATTAGATATACCTGCATCTCGGCGTACTCAAAGACCTCATACAGGCTAACTTATTCCAAACTTCATATAACCGGATTTTTCTATGGGACTCACTTTATACTTGAACGTCAGCAACTTGATTGTGTGTTGCAAAAAGTGTTCGTTAAGTGGTAATATTTATATAAAAGTACATCTGTATTTTACTCGAACATGAGCGACGCAAAACTAGCAGACAATCTATACCTTTTAGAGAAAGGGCTTCCGAATTACCAAGTATGTAGAAGAAATGAAATTCTAGGAAGATCAGTAAGAATCCGTCGGGGCTCGGCGGCAGCCCAAGGAGCTCAGGTCGATCGTTATAGCTTGCGATCAAACCTTGGCAGCGGCCGCTGTTTGCAAACAAAACAAAAGCTCAACCTGATTTGTTTACATCACTGTAGGGGCCACCTGCCGCCTTCTTAACTTGTAACTAAATATACTAACCGGTCCTAGCTAAGCATTGCATTTTATGAAGCGTAATACCAGGTAAGCAGTATACATTGAAAGATTATGTAATATTTCCGATAGATACCTACTGCAAGTAGTTTAGATGTCGAGGTTTTGGTTTTGTGTTGCGGTTCCCCTGGCTAACTTGTACTGTTATACATAGCATGTTCTAAAACAAGTGGATAAGACCAGTTCATATATTAAGTCCTAGAATATGCTCATTTAGCTCAGCAAAAATAGAAGGACTGCTTACTGCTACGCACTTTTTGGAACATGTGAATCAGTCCCATTAATAATCGTTGAACTCTGTATCTTTCGAGAGAATCGGCTTATTCTCAGAGCACGCTTACACTATATAGTTTATTGCGCAATGCTGCTGCCCGCATTGTATTTCTCAACTTTAATATTTCCAAAATTTTCTTTCATTCTGACTGGCGTTCATTAGCTGTTACTCCTCAGGGGGCATAGAATGGGACATAGGGTTAGAAGCGCCCCTAGAGGGCGCTATAGCTACCTTAGGGCGCTAGCACACCAAAAGCAGTTCAGCGTGAAGCTGGCAGGCTGGCTGGCTGGCAGTTTTTGCGAAGCACGGAATGCGTTGGAGCGAGCACACCGAACAGCGGCAGTTGAGCAGGCCGCTGCCGCTGTTCGGTGTGCGCGCTCCAATGCATTCAGTGCTTCTTAAAAAATACCAGCCTACCTGCCAGCTTCTCCCTGAACTGCTTTTGGTGTGCCAGCGCTCTTAACCTATGCTAGGCCTTTGGAACGTCTGTCTTCTGTGCCCACTTTGCTTTATTTGGTTTTCAAGCTCCTACTAATGATTGTTTGTCCTGTTCTTCCCCTTCTTTCCCAACTTTTTGTTCCGTTGGGTGTTGGCCCTGTTTGGGAACACTCGTTTCTGTCGACACGTTAAATATCCCTTTTTTGCTTCCTCTCTAAAGCCCTATTACACGGGCCAACATTTGACGGCAAAGAAGGGGAATTGCCCGGCGGGTAGCACATTTTGCCCTCTGCTCGGTAGACATTCGCTGCTGCCAGAGGTTTGCTCACTGTGCGAACTTTGCCTCCTGAACAGCGGGCATTATGAGGCGAACATCCAAGTTATTCGGTTTTAAGCCTTTAAAATTGTTGCAAAATCTAATTATAGAAGCCACTTGCACTCTAAAACTTACAGAGTTTGTTGACGGTGTAATAATATTCATCTGTAAACAATGTAACTAACTGCTACCCGAACTACGTAACCTTGAAATTTCTCCGTCTCGTGTAATAGCACCCCGATGTTCGGCGGGCATATTCCCCGAGATTCTGCCCGCCGTTCGCCGACCTTTGTCCGCCCGCGAAACAGTACCTTTAAATCGCTGCTGTAAAAAAACAGGAGGCCTTAGCTAGCTACTCGATATAATAATACCGTAAAACGGGGCGACTTCGGACGCCGGAGGGGAAATCGGACAAAAACAGGTAAAAAGGAACTTACTGCAGTGACAGGAAAAGTATCAAAAGTTAGAAGAAAACTTCTACAGTGTAATAAAGGTTGGTATCTTTGTAGCATATCACTAGGCCCACACTCAAACTCGACTAGAATAAACACAGAAAGCAATATGTTTTGTTTGTTGGGATATTTTTGTTTTGTTTTGCTTGCAAACGTTATTCCTTTCTGTGTTCATGCTAATCGAGTTTGAGTGTGAGCCTTGTGATATACTACAGAGATATTAACCTTTATTACACTGTAGAAATTTTGAACGTTCGATACTTTTCCTGTCACTGCTGTAAGTTCCTTTTGCGTGTTTTATACGAAGTCACCCCCGGCGTCCGAAGTCACTCCGTTTTACAGTATTAGCTAGTGAATTTCGAATTCAATTTTTATTTAAGGCGTGCAAAAGTCAAAAGTACTTATGCATTGAAGGCCTCGCGGACTTTTGCATAGGCTTGCATTTCAAGCTACTGAAGTAGGGGATTACAGAGACTAAATTTTCTGAACCTTGAAAACAACTCGTGAGGAAGAAAAGAGCGTGTGTGCAGCAATTGCTGTCCAGTGTACCCTAGCTTCGCTTGTGAATGGAACTTTGATGCACAACACTGTTGTTCTTGTAATTTACCCAACGTGCTTGTAATTTCTCTCTTAAAAACCAGAATTCCTTCTGTATTTATTTCGCTTTCAGTTTTGCACGATCGCGTCACAGGTACTTTGGAAGATATAGACTTCCGCATAGCTTAAAATCCCGAGCCACGCAAGTGTGATATCACAGTGTGGATAACCTTTCCGAGTAGGAAGCGGAAGGAAACAATAGTGTGTTTCACAGCAAAAGTTGCTCATGTAAACTTAGCTATTGGGATATCCATACAAAGGAAAAGTGGCGCCAGAGCACAAGTGTGAACTTTTTTCAGTTTTTCTTCGCGTATTCAATAGTAATTTATGTTGTTTGGGAGTGTGTGTGTGATTGTGACTACAGGAAACAATGACATTGCTGTATATATTTCTGAGAAGCGAAGTGCCCTTGTCCTGACAACTCAATCGTGTCGTGTTGCCAGACAGTACAGAGCACCAGGGAAGAAGCCCAGGATCCCGTCGCAGAATTTTCTGTTTACGAGGCGACAAGCACTAGGTAAGCATTATGGTGCATGTCAGTGAAGGACCACCCAATGTAGTTAATTTGTAATCTCATTGTTTGCTTTGTAGTTTATCTACAATGCTGTGCCAGTTATTTCCCTTTTATCTCTTACTTGTCTCAATACTAGGCGGTATACGTCAGTATTTGGGAAAAGCAGTTACGCAATCGCTCAATGTACAGTATCACTAGACCTCCGCACGCCACTGCCTGAAACAGCGCTATAGGTTACGTTGCAAACGGGTTCTTGAATTGTAAATTACGCCAATGCCGAGCGTTTGAAAAAAAAAAAACTTACCTGCAAAATTTCAGTAGCACCTATAATCGGCTTGTAGTTTTTAGTTATACTGGACTTTGTCAAGTCTTAATTTTTTCGATGATTTCGAACTTGATGTACAAAAAATACATAAAGTATGCTATTTGGCACGAGGCATGATTATATTCCCTCACTGATAGCGGCTACAACCAGGATTCGGACTAGAAATAATTTAGTAATTCCCTAACTACGAAACTAATGTGTTTGCATCAGTTGTTAAACATGTCTTCCAGTGGATAAGAATGATGAAAGTTTTTTCTATTGATCAGCATCGGTGGTACAACTGCTGTTTTCATTCAAAGTATGTGTCACGAGTCCGTTACATACTAAGCAATGTCAAGTGTCAAGCTTGCATTAATGGGGTCCAGTATTGTTAGCAAAACCTGTACCGATTGTCAGACCCAATTGCTTGGCAAATGCAGTATATATTATCTATCAACCAAAGCTGTAAGATGATGTTCTTGAATATTTCATGTCCTACAACATTTGCAGGCTCGCTGCAGCTCGTCTTATGCCATATTGGGATTCGTTTCTAATTAAATTATTTAGAAACTCAATGCAATAAAACTTTACTGCATTGATAATACTGCACGCAGTGCTTAAAAATTGCGTTGCTGCGCTGTAAAGTTATTCGTTACTTTCTCGCATTAAGTGAATTCTGTTTGGAGTTATATACTTTTACCGCAGAAACATAATAGTGAATTTGAACTTTCACTTCCATGGTCTTTCTCTTTTCGCCATCCAGTAAATCTACTACATAATGTGTAACCGTGAGACTGTGATGGAAATGTCGATATTTTTCAAATTAGATTTTAAAACAGCAGTAAAGGAACAGTTGACGCGATAAATGACAAAGTATAGATTATCGACATCTTATATCTTTGGATCACCGAAAATGTCTTAGACGCAAAATACAGGAGTATGTGGGAGAGCTTGTGTTACGCCGCGTCAGGTGCCCTTACACCAAAAACAGCATAGTCACCCCTAACGACTCAGTAGGCCTACGACTACTGTGTACGTTGGGCCGCAGTCTCCTTTCCAGTGCGTAGGCTTACGTCACTGTGTGTACTACTGCCCGCCATACGTGCTGCGGCTCGACTTGCGTCGCGCACGCCTGTAAATTGGTTGAGTCATCGCTGGAATGTATATTTAACGCTCATGTTTGTTCTCTAGCGTTGTCCACTGTATACGATAGAGAAAACCGTTTGTCTGTGTAATTTTGCTAGTATTCTCTCACGTTTATATTTGTATTGTGCGAACAGAGTATTCATTTTAGAATTAGGTAATATCTTGTATTTGATCATCTGTTGTTCGATGAGACATCCGGTATGATACCTTGTTTTTGCAAGATAGTCCGAGATAAAACTGGCAACAACATTGTTTTTGCTTGACCTCTCTTGCCACGTTTTACTCAAAGGACAGGTTACGACTGAGTGGGTAACCTGTTAGGAAGACCACTCTCGCAGTCTGGCACATGACCAGGATCACGAACTGGTTAGCCTTAACGGACTGGAAACGGCGTAGAGAGCACTCCCGGGTCTTCCTAGGATCCCTCCGCTAAAGCCTTGGCGGAACCACACGGCGACGGCTGCACCCTCGGTCTTTCCAGTGTCTGCCATAGTCTGGCGCCGAAGGAGGGATCCCCACGCTAGCCAAAGCAGCTAGCCGCTACGGCCGACAGCTACAGGCCGCTTAGCAAGCCGGACGGCCCGTGTGCACTATCGTCGTTCACGACGATTGCGCGTTCAAGTAAGCTTTGAGGCGCGCGCCACCACTAAGACATACACTCCCTAGGCTAAACTAACCTAACCTACCCTTACCTAACCTAACCTCCTCTAACCTTACCTCCTTACCTAACCTTAACCTTATAGCCCAACCTAACCTTATTTAACGTTACCTAATGTTACCTAACCTAACCTTGCCTAACCTAATTTAATCAGCGAGCAGCGCGGCGCACCAACGTGAACGCTGCTCACACGCACACGATCTGCATACACAAACACGTACACAAATCGTCGTGAACGACGATAGCGCGGCCCGTGCGTATTAACGGGCCCGCCTGCAGAGGCATCATATTGTCCCGGCCCATCAAAGGAGGCCGATTCACGCAAGCCGGACGGCCCGCGAGAGCTATACGGGATCGTCCGCCCTCAGAGAACCCTGACAACTTTTTAACTGTCGAACATATTTATAAAACATCTTATGGCCGATCTACAGGCTAGTCTTTTCAACGTGTTCACTCCTCCGAATGTATTACTATACCGTAGAAGCAGCAAAAACTTCACTGTGTTCTGAGTTTTATTTCACTCCAGATTTGAAAAGATGCAGCTAGTGACACTTGCTGAGGAAATTGATTTGACGGGTAACATTTTAATAACTTTTTGCAATGTACACAAAATTGTGTTGTCAGCGACGCTGCAAAACATTCGGACGAGTGGCTGAGTGAACGCGTTCAAAAAATCCAACATTTTGACAGGCCTTTAGGATTCGAATTCGAAAGTTGTCATGCCCTGACTGTGGAATGTGGCTTCATTTCATCACAAATTTGCTTAAACTTCAATTCTTATCGGAGTTTACGGTACACATTATATAATGTTCATATGAATAGATATAGCAATAGGTTGTCATTCGTATATATGGTGGCTTTCACATAAAAATGACACAGTTTATGCAAATGGCAGCAGTTAAGAGAAAAGAGAATTCTCACTGTATACATTTCTCATACCATTAAAGCATGTTTATAATGCGACTTTCAATATTAATTAAAAATATATTAAAATGATGGGTTTATCTTGCACAGAAGTAGCATCTAAGCTGCCAAACGTTCGTATAGCTAGCGTAACTTATGTGACTGAATAATTTTGAAACGAATTCGTTTTTTAACTTATACAAATCTGTTATCAAGAAAACTACAGATTTAAACTTTTTGAAAGCCATCTATTGTACGTACATATTTAAATAATGATGCTTGCTTTTTGAATCTTAGTTGAATGTCCAATGTACATGATATGAATGAGAGCCATAATTAGGGCCTTGGTAATTAATCAAACTTTAATCGTGCTAGTATATGGGAAACAACTCAGCTACTAGGTACATTTGATGCTCTGCATTAATAGATCTGCCTGCTTAAAGTTCGCTCAGAAATACACAGTTTTTTTTATGTTTGTTCAAACGAATAATAATCGCAGTGTGTTGCCATGACGCTTCTGAACGCATATATTGAGCTTCTTACTGTCAACTCGAGCAATCTGATGAAAAGTTAATGACTCGAGAGAGTTTCGCGAGGTTTAGTTCATGTTTGAATGATGAGCGCCAGGCTATGGCTGGCTCTTCACATTGAAGCTTCCGCCACTAATAAATAATATTATGATAGCGACGTGATTTGCGAGCACAGTGCAAATGCTCATGAACTAATTAAAGATAATTTATTACTTACTGCATTGAAATCATGCAGACGTTTCTTACATTTTCTAATTGCAATATATATATATATATATATATATAACAGATAGTGCCTTCAGCTTCCTAACTTGCTAGCTGTGAAAAATTTGTTGTCGATGTTTGGAAACATACAATTTCATTTCGACGCAGCACGGATACTACCTAAATACGGTATAATGTCGTCTTGGACCAGATAGAAAATACACTTCTGTTTAAAAATTATGCATTTCAAAATTATCTGACTAGTAGTTTCTAAAAAAAAATTCTTGCTACCACTTTGAAAAAATTCTTGAGGCCATTCTTATTTCGGGAAAAATAAAGTTACTTCTGAAGCACTTCATTGAAAAGTGATATTGTACCAGAATTTAGTCCTTTCACTCTTGTTTATTATCCGCGAGAAACGCGTGAAAGGTGATAATAGTTCTCGTTGATTTAAGTATATTTGTCTGTCCACCTCCAAAAAGGAGAAGGAGTTTAGCAGTGTTCGTTATTTTTTGCAGGGAGTCTGGTGGGTTGACCTAGATGTGACCAATGCCAAAAATACTAGAATTAGCTGGCCATAAAAATGACGGCGAAGAATTTTGTTGTCTGCCCTCCCAAAGAGAGGCAGAAGGAGTTGGATAATAATAGTTTTTTAGGCAGTCAGGTGGGTTAACTAAGATGTGAAAAAATGACAAAAATCTTGAGCTAGCTGGCCACTAAAATTGACGGCGTTGAATCTGTTACTCCCCCCCCCCCCAAAAAAAAAAGAAGCAGAAGGAGTTGAGCTATTATCACAATCTTTTTTCAGACAGTCCGGTGGGTTGACTGAGATGTGAAAAATGCCAAAATTCTTGAGTAAGCTGGCCATGAAAAATTACGGCATTATATTTGCTCCCCACCACAGATGATGCTCTCACGCCACGAGGCGTTCTACTTACAGATATATTTTTGAGTTTGCCAGACAGGCGTTTCAGATAAAACTCAGAGTTATTCATAGAACAGAGTATCCCAGTTTCGTTATGAGCTTGGAGGCTGAGCGGGTATTCCTGCCAGAAACTTTGTTTTTTAATGTTGTTCCAGTAATTTCTGAAGCATTTAAGCATTAAGACAGAAAGTTACAATTGTAATAATGGGTACTCCCACTTAAACATCACTCCCAACTGTCAGTGAAAGTTTATTTAAAATGACTGCCTTTCGTTGATAACGCATTAATTTTTAAAGTTGTTTGAAATTTATAATTGCTGGATGTCACCATAGTGAATGCTCTGTGATTTTAATGGCAACTTAAAATGAATGTTCTGCTGAAAAGTTTTATTTATTACGGAGCCTCAGGAGTTTTTGCCATTATAGTTAATTCCAGGTTTCAAGAGTTTTCGTCGACGCTGCTCAATAAGAATACTGCATGTTCTTTGCAAGGTATAACCCATTTTCGCCAAGGGAACTACCGTATACGTACGGTTAATTATTTCTACGCTTTTGAGTTCAATGATAGTCTTCTTTTTGGCAACCCAGGCACAATTTGACTTCCAAGCTGTGGTCATGTGCTGTCCACCTGTATTAACGTTTTTCAATAGATATGGTACGTCTGACCTGCCTCAGCTTTTTTTTAACAAAGACGTTGGCACTGCAAGTTATATCTTTTCATTTTTGGTGTTCGGTTACTCCTCGTTACTCCTGGATGCGGTTCGATTAATCAGAGGTTCGACTAATGAACAAATGTACCGTACAAATTATTCTCTAATTTTTATAACGCAAAAAAAAGCCTCGGCAATAGGAGTACCGGAAATGTATTTGAATGAAGACTCTTCTATTCCTATATTTTCTCTATTTCTGACCTGGGCTAACAATAATTTGTCCAAGACATATTTGATTCTAAAGTTAACGTCATCACTGTAGGGGGGCAAAATAAGCACACTACTTAGTATTTTATTCGTATCTTTGGTAGCAACTCTAAGTGTGTTAATATTTTCTGCAGGTAAGAAATGCAGAGCAGGGCAAGATAATCTGCGCTTCACAGAGTGAGTAAATTTCTTATTAATGTTCACTCTACGAAGGCTAGCTTGATCGACAAGAGTCAAATTCTACTTCAGTTTGTGCTATAATACACTTCGTATTGCCTATGCTTTATGTTACCTACTTTAGTAAACCTTATTATAAGCTGCAGCACATTAAGTTATTGAAAATGCCGCGTTTAATAACGATGCAATAAAGTGTATACACTTCGTATGCCAAAACAGAATGCGACTTTTGTAGATCACGTTGGTTACGTGTAAATTTCATGGCACGTAGATCGCATGTGCAAATATGTATTGCACTTTCTTTACCTACATTGACTATCATTTCAAGTTCTTTTCTCTCTTTCAGTGTCTCGTGATTATTACTTTATGTAACATAGCAGCGTGTAATGTTTATGCAGCAGCTAGGCTGCTATTCGTTTACTAACGAGAACACATGCAACTTTCTTGTTCATAATTATTCCCCTTGCACTTTAGTTTGAATAATCCAAGTGTCATTTCAAAATATAAATAGCTACTCACGCTTTGTTTTGATGCGCCTTTTAGAATTGATAAGCAAGTAAATTGGACCTCTATTTTTGCGCGTTATCAGTGTGTTCTTTTGAGGTAGATGGCCTGCTCCTTATTCCCCTGAGTTCAGCTCATGCACTGTTCATATTAATTACAGCTTGCCTGTTAGCACGTTGAAAATTTTTTACCGACGCATTGCCTTCAGAAATGTTGCATCTTCTCAGATGTACATCAGTTGTTGCAACGTTATTGTAACAGTGAAGATAATTTATGTAACAGAAGACTTAAGTACGATCGTTTCTATACGTACTTTCATCTTCTGACCTATATGAGCAGCGAGTGAAGGAGTCGCGCATATCTCT
The DNA here is from genome assembly GCA_001587735.2 of Parhyale hawaiensis. Lineage (NCBI taxonomy): Eukaryota > Metazoa > Arthropoda > Malacostraca > Amphipoda > Hyalidae > Parhyale > Parhyale hawaiensis. Next base: position 12,301,910 of record LQNS02278157.1, read on the forward strand.
ACAGTGTTGTATTTTTTATGAAACAATAATTATTATTGCATGATTAAATTTTGTATTTTATCTTTATATGTCTATTATATTTCCTCCTAAATTTTAGTGCTACACTTTCTACATTGGAACAAGGTCGTAACCGAGGCAGGGTCTTTTTAATCTTTCACCAGCTAGTTTGCGCTTGTAAGTTCACATTTCATTCCTGCAGTGCCTCTTCAAGCGTTCTTACTGTTGGTTCTCATGAAATGTACAGCGACTGAGCGAGTCAAGTACGTCTCGTTTGTGCAGTATTTAGTGAGGCGATAATTAAAGCCATGCAAATTGCGGCCAAATGGAGGAGCAACTCTTGCATGTTTTACTCGATATTCGGCCGTCACATCCATCTCGGCTCTTTGCTTATTCTACCTAATTTATGCCATCGGAAACGCAGCCATTGGAGCAGCTCCCTCGGGCATGAATGTGTTTGCCCTGAAAATATATGCCCAGTATTTGGCTGCACAGGATAAACCTCTACAGGGGATCATGGGGTGCCCATTTGTTGTACTATGCGTGCTAACTTGGTGCAAATTTGTGTTAGCTTTGTGTTTTTCTTAAAGTTTTGTTGGTATATTCATCCATGTCATTGACATTACTGAATAATGCAACACAGATCTCATATATGGCATTGAGTTATGTTTCGTTTTGTGTCATACTTAAATGTGGGTTTTACTTTTCGTGGTCTATTGAAGATCGCACAATATTCTGGGAATCGTTATAGTTATAGTTTATGAGTAGTCATATTTTAATAAGCATTGTTATCTCTTTTTTGCGAAATGTATTGCAGAAATTGGCTGATAGTTATATATATCAAGCTCCATGGCCTACTGATTTACGCAAAATCATAAAATTCAACTGCAGGTATTAAGTTGGAAACTAAGNTTTATGAGTAGTCATAGTTTAATAAGCATTGTTATCTCTTTTTTGCGAAATGTATTGCAGAAATTGGCTGATAGTTATATATATCAAGCTCCATGGCCTACTGATTTACGCAAAATCATAAAATTCAACTGCAGGTGTAAAGTTGGAAACTAAGTTCTTGCCGATTTTAACATTCCAAAATTTTCAAAAACCGGCAAGAACTTAGTTTCAAACCTAACAGATATTTCACTGAAACTTTTTATCACACTGCATACGAGCATTCCATTTTTATCCTGTTACTTTTCCCAGCAGTTGCCGAGTCACGATTTCTGTGTAAGCCTACTGCTCCGGGAACTTTTGTTAGCTTCATATTTACATGGAGGGGAAATTTCTGCCAATGGATGAAATCGAGCGGCGCTTCGACTTATTTCCGGAGTGATAGCTATTGGCGCTAGCAAATGTATGATGACACATGATGATAAAGTATCGACGGGGAGGTGTGACTTATACAGTTATTTATGGGATGCTGGGATGCAACAGCGCCCTGACATCATCTACATATACATTCATCTTACGCCAATATTGCTTCATAGAGCAAGGGTGCACATGCTCACGCACGACCCACAACTCAACGACCCCTTGCTGGAAAATTTGAGAGAAGATATAGGACGCTACAGAATTTCGGTATATTTTTAAGTATATGACAGTGACTCATCTCTGACAGTAAAATAAATTACAGTTATTGTTTCTGTGGTATTGCCTTGTTGTCATTGCAAAATTTCTATTTGGACAAGTTCCTGGAGTCAAAGTAAATCTTAATGCAGATGACAGCGATGAAGCGTTTGAGTACATTACTAGTAAATTCAATCCTCATTTTACTACTTCGTTATTGATGTAGTGATTATAGCGACCAGTGTGTGCTTAATTAAAAGATGCTAGCGGGACTCGTGGAAATTTCACGGTTGTTGCATGTTTTTACTTTTTAAAATGTACCAGACGTACGCTACACTATTACAACCTAATGCAGCTCTTCTAATGAACCCAAGCCGTCTAAGTTAACACCAGTCAATTAACCCTGGTGAACTCTGCGTAACTCAACAACGTCCGTCTACAGTAACATATATTGCCTTCAGTCATGCATCTAATGCTTGATATATGGCTCTTAAAATACGGTGCACAACAAATTGAAACGCCCCCCTCACATTTAGCTCAGCTTCATTTAATGTAGCGCTTGTCATCTAACCTACCGCACATCTCTCAACCTAACTATTCTCATCTAACATAACGCACTACATCTAACGTAATACAGCTCATTTAATATAACGTACCTCATTTAGGACAACGCGCCTCATCTAACTCAGCACTCATCATCTAACGCTGCTCTATCTAACATATCGCTCATCATCCATTCTAACTCTCTTCATTTGACATAACTCTCTTCATCTGACCTAACACTCTTCATCCGATCTAACACTCTTTTTTCATCCAATCTAACGCTCGTCACGTTACATTCCTCCTCCAAACTCGCACATGTCATCATACTAAAACTCCTCATCTAATTTAACACTCACTGCCCACACTCTAACACAACTGTGTCTAACTCAACGCTCCTCAGCTAACCTTACTTTCCACGTTCATCATTGAACCCAATGCTGGTCAACTAACCTAAGGCACGTAACGTACGTACCTCCTATTTCAATCGTAGTAGCTCACCTTCCATGACTGCGTTTCTCCAATCTGCGTTTGTTTTCAATGTCTCTTGTAGTTTCTCTTCTCTCTTTACCACTTTTTCTCACTCACTCGATTGCGAGACCTACTGAAATTTGTGGTAGTCATTTATTGCTTCCGCCAAGAAAGTTCTGATTTTGTCGGAGTCTATCTATCTGTCATCAATATAACTAAAAAAGGTATGGAAAATCCTCATGACATTTACAGGGAATGTTTGGCAGGAGCAACACATGATTAACGTTTGTGAAGATCCGTCCAACCATTTGTTTGTCTGCATATTTTGTCTAGTTGACTTAACTCCAACATTTATAATATGAACAATTCTTTATGAAATTTGCAGGATTTTTTTTGGAATGTTACAAAGAGCAACTGGTTGAATTTCTGTGATATGTCAGTCAGTTTGTTCCTCTGCCTCTCTGTTTCTTTTTATATCTATAAGAACATAACTTAGAAAGTTATGGTCGGTTATTCATTTACAGGATTTGTTAGAAGGCACACAAACAAAATCTTGGTGATGACCAGTTTGTTCGTATCTGCGTTTGATTACATGTTTGTTTTAGTATTTGTGAGAACTTAACTCAAAAGGTACTGATAGAACTTCAAGAAAAACACTGGAGCTGTAATTAATGTTAAGAGACACAAATGACCAAATTTTGGGGATGATCAAGAGGAAATCCTGTTTTCAGGACCAATTTGAATTCATCATTAGGCAAACGTTGCATTGCTTTGCGGAGGTATTCGCTGTCAGACTCAAGGAGCTTCAATAGAGAAGGAGGGAGCCTTGTGGCCCAGTTACAGACTTGCCAGCGAGTCAACCAGATCTCTTATAGCTGTGAGACGGTCATTGGTCCTTTTCTGCCCCTCGTGACTCAAAGTGCCCCCTCGTCGTCTGCTTGTGAGTTACTGATATGCGATTGGTGCTTACGCGACTGGCTGCAGCCATAAGAGACTCTTTACTGATACGCGATTGGTCCATACGACAACTGGCTGACAGCCATAAGAGACTCTTGAGCTTCAACGGGTTAGGCTACTGGCTCCCTCCTTCTCTATACAAGCTTCTTGGTCAGACTGCTCTGGTGTTTTTTTATTGTTTATGTAGGTGTGCGTTAAATGGGCAGTAACTTCTAACGGACACACTTGACCAATTTATCGGTAAACGTTCGTTTAACTTTACGGGTTTTCTCTTACATAGCATTTTCCCTCTACTTTTATTTTATATAGCTCTCTCAATTCCCATTTTCTATCTACGTGGGTAGCCTATAACTAACAATAATTATTGAACATAGCTTTGTATTGCATTAGTATCATCGCAGGAAAACTTGCGACTTAGTTAGCACGGTTTCATTTAATTATACTTTCGTAGATAGGATACAGGCTGCTAAATATAGCTCGAGTTGAGTAAAACATCGATGATTTTGCACGACGAAGTTTGAAGACCTGGAAGAGAGCTGCGAAGAATTATAACTTGTGGAAATCCACTTAAAGCACTGTTCTTCACTGATCCCCCAGGCTGTCTCATGAACACCAAGCACTGGGATAAGTGTGAAACAAGTTCAACGTCGGACAGCAAATCGAACTAGGATGACCTGCGAGCAATAGCAGCTTAAAAAAATTAAAGCTTTGCTTCCCAACTTAGATGGCAAAGAAAATACCGTAATTTTCGCTTATCTAATTGTGAAAGCGTATAGCGGTCGTATACTAACGAAGGAACTAAGGAAATAACGGAAGAAGGAACAAGGACATTATTTTTGTAGATACTAGACCACCACCAGCAACATTTATGTTCACTAAGTTATGAAAATATATATTGAAATACTTCTTACCAACTAATTGAAAATTCGTAATTTTACAAAGTTCACAATGTCCACCAAATCCATAATGTCCACAATGTCCACCTAGTGTGCAGAGGCCACCAAGGCCAGGCCACAAAGTCCACTAAGTACACAAAGGCGACAAGTTCACAAAGCCTCGATCCCAGTTCTCTAGTGGTTAATAAGCCGTTCCAAAGTCCGTATCCTGGATACGGTGATCGTAAGGCTTCTTACAGACGGACTGAGAGACAGACAGACAGCTCTCTTATTAAACTGTGGATTATGTATGCAAATTATTTTCAAATACATGGTATAAACAGCTCGAGAATGTGAATGCGACCGCTTATCTGTATCAGTGAGCTGGATCTGCACTAGAGAGGCTGTGTTCTCTACTTCGTAAAGACTCTAAAAAGCAAATATCCTGAATTATTCTGAAGGGAAACAATTTCATGTGTATACGCAATTGAGACTGCTGATCTGAATGCTTAAGAATCATACTGTTAGACTTCCACATTGGTGTAATGAATACTGCAACTGATTGACAACTCGTGAGACTCTGGCATTAGCAGGTTCCTCCATATTTGGATTGCTTACTTTGGACCAGAGCAGTTAAAACTTGTTTATCACGTATTCCTCCCTCGCTTTCATCTGGGCTCGAAAGTCTACTCACATCCCGAACGAGTCCCACGAGGCTTTATTTACGTCTGTTTAATGACGAGCGCGGTTTGCTTATGAGGCACCAGGAATACCATTCACGTGTTATGCCAAACACATGAGCACCGCAGACGCTTGTGTCAAAGCAAAGGGTTACGCTCGAGCTGCCTAGCTGTGGCGACTATGTTGTTAGAACCTCGTCATCGCCAGGACGTGGCGTCGTCCCTGCGACTATATTGCCGGCATGTCGGAATGCTAGCGACGGACCAACTGTCACTCTTGAAGTGATTTGTCAATCTGCACGGAATTGATAAAAAGGTTTAACGATTCTTACCATTTCGAAAGGAGTTTTATGTTTATCTATAGAGAGTGTGTTAGAAGTAAGTACACACCACATGGAATATCTTTGATGAATCTAACGGTAAATGCAATAAAGTGTAATACATAAATCGAAAATAAAGCAGGCAGCTCATTTTTATAACTATATTTTATCTATTTGTTCATACTTTGGGAAGTAAACAGGCCGAATGAGTCGATAGTGATGCTCAGCTTTGGGGTATCAGATCCATACATTTATCTATTCGTCTTAATTTTAATACTTTCCCTACCGAACGTATCTTTAAGTGCCGGACCGGCATTAATTTCTTTTTTTTCTCAGAATCAGTACGTGCATTGTTTCTTGTCGGATATTATTGACCGCATTTTACTGGCCAGCCGTAAGGTCTCGCCCGTTTTCTGGACTATTTGTTCCTAACATAAAATATTTCTGACTATTTCTTACAACGAACTTTTATTTGTTTGAGAAAATAAAATTAACCTCAATAACAGCGGAGTTTCCTTAGGAGGCGCCTGTTCTTGAGACTTTTGTGTTTAGTGAGCGACATGCTTTCAATTTTCCTCAACTTTTTTAAAGGTCAAATGTATGTAATGCAGGAACGTAAATTGCTAACAGGCATTGCTGTAAATTCGAATTTTACTCATATATGTTTAGAAAATTAATTTTCTAATTAGCTGAGACGTTTAATTGATCCCATTTCATATCTGCGGACAAACGATATCTCGGTGCGGTTTTTCATTGTTTGATCTATTTTCATCTTTGCATAAATGTTGTCTTTATACAAATATTATTATGTAGACTAAAGTAGAAATAAAATTATATCTTTTGTAAATAGCAATTAACTTTAAATTAATTTACTTCGATCCAAGTCTAATGACCTAATCTGACAGTATCTGTGTGATATTTAACAACAGCGTATACGTTATGTGATAAATTGCCCTATTTTATTGTAATTATACTGAAAAATGATCATTTTCTTGGTAGGGCATAAATATATTCTAGACTTACATGAGAAGCAGTTGGAGAAATTTTGCAACCCACGACGCGCGTTTCGCTGTTCATCAGCTCATCAGGTGAGAGGCTCAAGATTGATAAATTTGAGTCTTAAGATTTTGCAGAATTTTGAGAGTCAAATTGACCAACTTTGAGCCTAACATCTGATTAGCTGATGAACAGCGAAACTCACGTCATAAGTAACAAAATTTCTTCAACTACTCATCTAAGTCTAAAAAAATGTTGTCTTTCTTACTACAAGATAATTTTGCCGTAGGCATCTTTTTAGAATATGCACCGTGTTTGCAGTAATTTTAATATTTTGAGTAACCTTGCTGTAAAAGTCTAAAGGCATTTGTTCACTTCTTTCAGTCTTTGCTGTAAACTAAAATAACTGGAAACGGGCATGTCAGTCAATTAATGTGCCGTATTAGGCATCATACTGGATTTAGTTTCGTTTCACGACAGGGGTTACCGTTGCAGAATGTTTCAATTAGGTTTGATAGAACGTCATCTTTGGTAATTGTGGTGTAAATTTCATGTAAGAAACGAGTAGTCCACTCGCACCCCTTCGCTTGGGGTCCTGATAGGTAACCTAGCTTAGTCTCATATAGGCCTTCAGGATATTCTGATTCTCGTGCCAACTTCGCTTCCTTAAAAAAAGAATTCCGCCTTCATACTCTGTTATTTACATTGTGCTGTTTTCTTCTTCTTTCCCGATGTATTGCACTCATGCTCATTCGTCCAGTGTGCATGGGGAGAGCCCTGCACAAGAGCACCACGTTTCTCTCCACATACTATGTATGTCCATTCTTTGTCCGATTTGAATCTTTAGTCGCACTTCCAATGAATAAAATTATATATTCTCTAACTTTACTCAAGTTGACTTTAAATGTACCATGCTGACCTTTTATAAGTACCAGATGGTCTGTTCAAGAGCGAGATGTTCCACTACTTGCTCTTTATACAGTATTTCGATTTTAAACGATTTATCGCTCGGCCTAAAATAAATATATCATGTCATGTGCA
>LQNS02278157.1:12318762-12366931 GCA_001587735.2 Parhyale hawaiensis
AGGTCCCACTGTACGCGACCTGGACACGAGCATGGTCTTAGTCTTGCCCGCATTTAGCCTCATCCCCCACCTTGAACACCAGGAATCAATAATTTCCAAATCATGCTGAATAGATTCTGTTCTGTTTTGCTGATGATGATTGTAAAGGTTATGTTGATGGCATCCTTAATAGTCTGGCTCCCTCTATCGGACAGTGCACCGTATCTGAAGATGAGGTTTGTCAAGGGCTGAAAAGACTGAAGAATAACAAAGCGTCCGGCGTTGATTGTAGTCCAGTTGAGGCCTATAAATATAGCCCCCTAGACTGGTAACGCTCCTTGCAATTCTGCTCACCGGGTGCCTTACTTTGGGATTCCTCTCGGGTGACTGGATGAAGGTCATAATAACACCAATTTAAAAAAATGTAAAACGTGTGACAGACTAGAGCAATTATTGCCGTAGAGCAGTGGCTACGTCTCTCTCAAAAGTGGTAGAACTAGTGCTTGAGAGATGACTGTCAGATGACTGACTACAGAGATCCAATTTGGCTTTAAAGCCTAAAATGGGGCGGAAATGGCTATAATCACACTCAAACCGGTCATAAACTAGAACACCCAAGAGCGTCAGACCATCAACCGCGGCCGAGAGCAAATTTCAACTCCGTCATTTCGGATGGCCAGGTAACTCTAGAGATTTATCATTTTTCACACCTCGGTCAACCCACCTAACTCCCTGCAAAAAAATTGTGAACATTGCTCAACTCCTTCTACCGCTTTTTGCCTGGAGTTATAGATTCAACGCCGTCATTTTTGATGACCAGCTAACTCAAGATTTTGCCATTTTTCACATCCCAGGCAAACCACCTGACTTCCGGAAAAAAAATTACTATGACTCAACTCCTTCTACCTCACTTTAGGTGGACAGACAACAAAATTCATCTCCGTCGTTTTTGGTAGTCAACTAATTCTAGTTTTTTGGCATTGGTTACATCTAGATCAACCCACTAGACTCCCTGCAAACAATTACGGACATTGCTCAACTTTTTGTACCTCTTCTTGGAGGTTTACTCTCCCCAATTCTCTGTAATATCTTCATTGACAGTATCCACAATCCTCTGAACGCAGGGTATCATATTAATGGTCAAGCAGTAACTGCGCTCAGTTACACTGATGATATGGTCCTTGCATTTCCCCATTCCAGTGTCCATGCAAAAACTGGTCTGAATTTGCAAGAACGATGCTAGCAATCTGTGCTCTGTAAATCTGTTTGTACGTGCATTAAACCTAGGAGAAGTAACCTGCCAGTCTATAAAGTCACTCGACTCACTCGTGTCGATCTCAGTTATGTGGACAGCTTCTCACCCCTGGGTCATAAAATCACGAGTTATTTTCGTGATAATCAGGTTATAGAGAAAGAAATGCTAAAGCTCCACGCAGTAGGCAACATGCTAATCAGAAAGTTTGTTCGGTGCTCGGAAGAGGTCAAATGCCAGCTGCTTCGGAACCACTGCTATCTCCTGTACTGTAACTCAGTTTGATCGAAATGCAAACAGAAGTCTATTGGACGCCTACGTGTAGCCTATAATGACATATTTCGGCGCCTGATGAATGTGCCGAGGTCAACTAGTGCAAGTATGATATGCACTGAATAGTGTACTAATTACTTCAAAGTCAGGACAAGAAGATTAGCTCTCAGTCTCCAGCTCACGAAGAAAATTATGGTAACACCTTGCTGAATGTGATCCTGGTTACAAGCTATCTAGCATGTACAGCCGATGGCAGCACATACTATTACCAAACAGAGCCAAACATTGAGCTGCAATACAGTGTAATTTGTAATGATGGTATTATTTGATCTCTGTATCTACTGTAAAGCAATAAGCTGTTCCTTGTGTACCATGTCCCTATGCGTACCTAATAAAGCATGTTATTGTTATTATTCAGGTTCCTTTGATTCTTTTGTCAATTTGGCTGCTTCCGCCAGATGTTTCAGCAAGTTGGGCTGGGCGAGTTAGATCTGACCACAGTGCAAGAGATAAGAATTGTCGTGGGCCTTTTTCACTGCTTTCAGATTACCCGTACAGATTAGACTTACTTTCGAAATATGATTGCCGTTTATCCGAAAATAGTGTACCTGGCCATCAAAAATAACTTCAATTAACTTTTTTATTGTTCTTACTTGTATGGTGGGATGTATCATACCTGCATGCTTGATCTTCTATTCATTCCAGATAACTTGCGATTGATGCCAACATAAGTTCGGGGAAGCAGAATTTCCATTCTGCAAGTAAAATCCCAAATTCTGTCTGATATGTTTGAAAGTCAAGTAGCACCAAGAAAATTGAGTTCAAACAAAAACATTTACCTCAATCGTTCCCCAGCGTTTCATGGGCACTTGCAATGACTGCATCAGGATAAAAATTTAGAGGCAATAAAAAGTGAAAATATTTGGCCTTTGCTCCGCGTAAAGTTTTCACTGGTAAATAAATTCATCTAAAGTAAGATTACGCGGAATAAGTTAGGAATGATAGGAAGGGTCAACCCAATCGACTGAAGAACGTACAGTAAAAGGAAGACTCCAAAGATTTTACGTATTCGCTGCTCATCAAATTTCATAAAGCAAGAAGTGCTTTCGATATTGAGGCGTCCTTACTTTTACCATCATCTACAAAGGCTCTCTTGCCTTTCAGACAATGAATTTCTCCGATCTGATGCTTTACAACAGGACGGACAGACCAACCAACCAAAGAACTGCGCTTTATAATATGGTGGGATCAGTTTTTGTAAAGCAGTGCCACAGATAGAAGAAGAAGAAGAAGACACGTACAGAATGGCATTTCTACAGTTTTGCGAGAGAAAATCGGTACTAGCGAAGTTCGTTAACCGCCGATACGAGTTTCATGTAGATAGCTCCAGCCGCGCGATATTTTCTTTATGTTTAATGGCTAAAAAAAAAATCTGCGTAAGGCAAAGTCAGAACCCAGAAAGGTTATAAAGTTATAAAAATTAATATCTTCAAAAATGATCACCCTAGGAGTCATAGGCCTCTTTATGATGCTGAGAATATGCCGTGCAGTTCCTAGATTAACTCTAAGACTTATTAGTTCATATTTTAACGGCACAGCGCTGAAAGCTGAGGCGCACAGACCTTAATGATGACATCGCGCGGATATTTCTACGGAAAGCTGATGCGCGCTTACAGTTATGCGTCTACTAACCTTTGAACCCTGTTCACACTAAGCCTCGTGCAGAGCGTCACCAGGCACGAAAGCATCTTCTCCTTGAAATTTTACCGACGATCTCGGTAGTTGCCTCAATTTTAGAATCTTGAAAGCCTTTCGAGGATGTATACGATCTATGAATTTTACTCGCTATTTCTGATGTATGTGTGATTGAAGAAAATAACCATGAATACCAGTCACAGTTACCGAGTGTAAAATAACCTGCCTGATGCCAATTCGCTTCTACCTACTGAGAACTAACCTTCGGAGTTGTGAATTAGATAGCGGTTTCCATGTTATTTCCAATGCAGCTGAGCTAACTTTCTAACCCTACCACCAGTTGGTCTCGCGATTGAAACATGCAGGCAGCGAACTGATGCCAATCTGCTCATAGTATGCACAGTGACTCTGCTTGATTGCAATAGTAAATTTCCTAACTGTTAAAGCCCTATGAGAGAGTGTACCTCTGCTAAGAGGCAATGCTAATGAAAAATTAAAAGTGTCCTTGAAAATGGGATTGCATTTCATCGTCACCAAATTTGATCATCTGTTCTCTGGACATTTCTAACAGTTTCTGTAATTTTCTTGAAGATCCGTGATTAACGTTCTGAGTCATGCTGTAACAAACACTATAACATATAGTCAGACACGCCAATGGAAAAGCAAATCATTACCAAAATTTGCTTCCTTGTGCCTTTTATAATGTCCGACAATTCCTGTAACTTTCACGAACATTCGTTCATAACATTTCGAGTTATTTTACTGACCAACATAAAAAAGAAACACAGAGACAAATGGACAAACGGTCCGACAAATCAACACAAAAATTTAACAAGTTGCTCTTCGTAACATTCTCAACAATTCCTGCAGATTTCTAAAAATCCGTTCATAACTTTCCAATGGAATACCAAGAGAAAAGGAGGCAGACAAACAAAAGGTTGAACGGATCTTATAAAAAATTAGTCATCTGTCCCTCCTAACAGACCTGTATAACAATCCCTAAAAATTTGATAGCGATCCATTCTTAACTTTCTGAGTTATCTTGGTCGCAGAAACTTTGAAAAAAAGCAACCTCGTTGGTGGAGGTAAATACTAATTAAAACAAGAACACTCTGGGAGCGCGTACCTCCGCCAAGCAAGACAATGTTCATCACACATTCAATTTCTTCCTGAAACTAGGATTTCCTCTACATCTTCACCAATATTTGGCGATTTGTAGCTACATCTTGGCAGTAATAACAGCTTGGGTAGTTTTCTTGAAGATCCGTCAATGAATTTTGTCCTAACAAACATTAATCAAAAGGACAAACCGATTGTCGCCAAAATTTGGTCATTTATGTATTTTAACAATTCTAACAAATCCTGCAAACTTCAGAAAGATCAGTTCATAAGTTTCTGAATTATTTTGGTGACAGGCAGAGAGACAAACTCGACACTAACATAACCTCCTTAGCCGATGTAATTATTGCCAAAAGTATAGGTCGCTGATGGCGTATGTCATACCCAAATGTAAGAGATATCATTCTTTTTTTTTAGAGAGAGAGAGAGTCGTGCGAATTTCCAAGGTCAAGAACTTAAAAAAAAAAAAAGATCCTGGAGAAAATCCCAAAGCGTGGCTTAACTCATGATTGGTCAGGCGTTGCATGTAGCTTAGTGTGAGCAGAGCATTAGTCTGTGGCAGTGCTCCCCAGTCCATTTAATGAAACTGCGATAAGTTAGATGGACAGGTTTACATCACCCTCCCTTTCGTGAAAGTTTCAGTTATTAATACTATTATGTATGAAAAAGTTTCACAATTTTCTCGCACAAACTATTCGACCAATTCGTGCCACACCTTGTTCGCTAGTCAAAAAATAGCCCTTGTCCCTCAATCTCTTACTTGATCACACGAGGTATTTCTCGGTCCATTTTCTGAAAATTTTGGTTGTCTTGGAGCTGTCTTGTCTTATCGTACATCAGGCAGTACAGTTTACTATTCATTTTCCTTTACTAAGATGTATTACGGTGTATTATGTTTCATTATTTCGACAACAAACAAGGAAGATATAATGGAAATATGATTCAAGCCTTGTATTAACAAAATTACATAGCTTTAGAAACTGAAGCGTTATAAACGTATTCAGTTTGGGGGGTGTTGAGATACATGATCCTTGCCGCCTCGCGTGCCTCTTACCTTCCCTCTTCACAGAGAGCAAACATTCATCATAAAGAACACAAAATAACTCTCATTTCACACTCAGCCCCACCCGCTCATCACTCCCAGGTGTGTTTGTTCAGTGAGTGTCGAACAGGAAATTTGTCTTCCGGACACGTGTCACTTTCGTTGGTTCATCCCAACGATCAGAACGCTTGTGTAAAATAGTGTACTTTTAATTAGAACTTATGACTTCCATTAAGCGAATCGTGGATATTACAGTTACAGACCAATCGTTACCGTGAGCGGAGGATCAATGAAATATGTCGCACAAATCAGTGACGCTCTATAGATTTAGTGGCAACACTGCTTTTTCTCTGATTGCGTAGTATAGTGACTCTTCATTTTGCTGTTCAACATTACATTGCAGCCAATTTTTTCTACGTGAGTTCGTCAACGGCAGGACCGTGTTTTTACCATTAGATTGGCTTCCTACACTCGAGCATTTTGTCAGAAATCTGCAGGAGATGCTATTACGACGAAAAAATAAATTTGTCATGATGCATTTACCGTGTGGGTATACTGTCAGTATCAGTAGCTAAAATAAGTTGATACTGTTTATTACGTTGACAATATTTCTTGAATAAATGAGACAAAGGTGAATATTTGTCAATTTGTTTGACATAGCTCATTTTCCGTAATGGAATCACTAGCCTTCCCACGATTCAAAAAGCTCAATCAGTATGACACATATGCAAAGGATTTACGAACGCCTAATGGTTGGGATAATAAATTTATAGAAAGAGTAAAAAATGCCGTTTTCTATTGGCTAGTGACTTCGAGAGTTACTAGGACTAGACGTGTAATTGTTAATATTGTATCACAGTCCTCGTACTGCATCATTCCGCAGCACCAGGCATCCGCGACATTTTTCTTTCGTGCTTACTTTGCTTCCTTCTTTTCTCCCTTAGTTTTACTGACGATCTAGGTTTTCGTCTTGCACTTCTTTATATACTTGCGGTAATCTTTTGTATTAATCCAGTGTGGGACTATGCTCCCCCGCAGAGGCTTCGTATTTTTCTATACGTACTATACATTATGTTTCTATTATATTCTCGTTTCGCTTGGCATTGCAGGAAAAACGAAGATTTGAACCTTCAATATAAGAGAGAAATGATAATAATTAAAATGCCTGGAGTACTTATAGCTACTACGAATTTATTGGATGTAAGACTCTCTTAAGTAACCTCGAATTATATCTCAGTATTTGGTAGGAATTGATACACCTCAAATTACACCTTAGAAAAATTAACATACATTTCCAAGGGAAGTATACACATGCAGGCGAAAGGAGAGCAGGATCGACCACTTCAATTTCTGGCAAAAATGAACTTCCGCCGTATTTTCTTCCTATTCAATTCTTTCGTTGCAGTGTTATTTCGCAGAGAAGGAGTCCTGCTGCATCATGGATTTTAATTAAAAAAGGATTTATTAGGTCTTCCAGGCCGGTGGGTGCGCCTTTCTATTAATTTGGGAAAAGAATTAAACCTCGTCTCTGTTGTGCGTTTCAGGCAGCGTCATGTTCTCATCGCTTTTTTTCATTATTTTGTAATAAATATTGATACTGATAAAAAATTATGATATCAATGATAATAAGAAGAATAATAATAATGAGAAAGTAACAACTTTCTTGATTTTGACAAGGAACATTGTGGAGATATAATGGAAATATGATTCAAGCCTTGTATTAGTTACTGGAGTTTGTATGGTCGACATCCAAGTATAGGTAGATGGAGACACTCTTTTCTGTAACCTTTTCGTAGATTCTTGGCAGTTTAGTTTTTTAAGAGGTGCTACCTAAAATGTCCAGGAATGTCTGTGTGTGCAGATCGTGAATTATTGTATCGAGAAGCGCCGCCAGATGTTACCTAATACATTTGTAAGTTAGTGCCTCTGGAAGGAATTGTACTTGGTAGTCGCGTTTAGTTGTTATGCACATTTTCCTACTCCTGTGTGTTGCGTCACAGGAAAAACTAACCAGCGCGGATTTCCGAGAACTACGTGTCCTCATAAACTTGTTTCAAACTTGTCAAAACCGATACATAAATATACCAGATGTTGAAGCAAGTATTCGTGGAAGACTCTACGTCAAAGTCCATTTTACAAATAGTTTAGACGTTTTATAGGTGGCAGAACATCTATTGACGAGGAGCCCCATTTTGTGCGGGTTGCAAACGGCATGATACCTGAAAATGCTGCTGATCTTGGGAACACGGTTTTGGAAAATTGTAGGATGACTTTCCAGGACATCTGCAGTATTATGGGACTGTCGTATAAGAAGTGCTATAGGATGTTCTCCAATGAGCTGATCACACGACATGCCACACAATCATGATAGAGCGAGACCATACCCTGCGTTCATCCACGAGGTGTTTCAGGTGAAAAACAAAATGACATGTTCCTCAGCCGAAGCATTCGGGTGCCCGAGCACCTTGCGGCTTTTTCTAATTCCCCAAACTAAAAGTCAGCCTAAATGGTCGAAGATTTGGCCCACTTCCAGAAGTTTAAGTGGAGTTGCAAGTGGTACTACTGTAAATGACCTCTCAAAAAAAGTAAAGTAAATTCTTGGCAGCTTTCAGTGCGTGGAACAACCGCAGGGAGCGATGCATACCTCATCACATGGGACTATTGTGAAGGCGGTGAATAAGATCCAGGTATAGTGTACCCCCCTAATAATAATTGTATTTCTTAATGTATCTCGGAACTTTTGGTTAACATCTTATCATTTCCATAAAATAAAGTGCTTATTTTTTGTCTACTATGAGTTAATGATATTTCCGACTGCCAAATGCATGAAAATTATAGATGGTTGATTTGCACTAGCTCTAGCTATGATTAATATTATTACTTTACTTTTCTGTTTTTCAGTTTTGGTGCCTACACATTCAATTCTATAATATTCATTAATTAATTTATCTTTGCTGTGTTACCAGATTTTTGTAAAGGCAGGGCGTTCTGTTGTTCAAAATTTCTTTTCTTTTTTTTTATTTTTCGCTTTATCTGTACGTACAGAGCGAAGAAATTCCTTGGACTAAAAATACATATCAATTCACTAAAACACAGATCCTGAAACAAAGCGCTGCGAGAGTACGTAATTATAATCTTGTGAAGCAATTGGAGACATCGTTTGCGCTGTATGCCCGATCCTCAGCCCGAATTATCTCGACAAGCCTGTATTTGACATTCGTGTGTGGTGGACTTCAATAATAGCTTCATGTTTGCCTATTTTTAAGGCAAATCTAAATTGCACGCATAAATCTTGAATGATTAAGAAAATAGCCATAATTTCTAACATCTAAAATGTTATGACAAAAAAAATACGCGTCAGCATTTTTTTCTATTTAAAAAAGAAAGCACAAACAAGGACTTTCTGCGCACCCAGTAAATTTTGCCCATATTTCACCTGAAACACAAAGAACACAGTTTAGCTGTACTATGCAGGATGTAATCGCACCTTTTTTTCCTCTCTCTATTTTGATTCTCCTACTGATGATTTTATGTTTTGTTCTCCCTCTTCCTTCCCAACTTGTTCCCATTTAGGTCAACCAGTCGGGGAACACTGCCATGCATTAGTTTCACATTTCTATCAACATGTGATATGTCACTTACTTCTTCCTCTGTTTGATCGCTGTTGCAATGCAAAAGGAAGGATTAAACTCCACGATAAAATTACAATATATGTTATAATAAGATTTGACATATCCTTGGATGCACATTTGAGACTCTCTCTCTTTCTCTCTTGGACCGTACGCACAACTCTACGCAACATTTGAAATGCATTGAATTACTACACTGTCATTGCCTCTCAAAAGCCTCGATGAACTCCCTATTCCCCTATAAACTTTTCACTTATTTTAGCGGAGGGATTATTCCGAGCAATTAGGCGTGGTACAGTTTAACGTCCCCTAGCGCACAAAGTCATGATGCAGTACTGTCTTACCGCCGTTGTTTTAGTATACAGAATATAGAGTATCGGTGCTGCAAGTGGCGATACAGCTGAAGCGGCGCAGCATAGGAAGCGAGGCTTCAGCTTGTCGACACATCATTTCCGCCACTTCATTGAGTTCGGCCACACTTCGTGACTTAACATTTCTGTCGCCTTTTAGAGAATTCTCTCTTGGATATCGAGTCATTTGTACGAATTTAATTAGTTTCATGATAGAAAAATACACTATTTGTGGATGTACGAATTAGTTCTTGACGAAATAAAATTGTTGTAATAGAATTGTACTCGTATTTGTCTTTTGAATTACAAAATTGTTCCTTGATTTTTATAAAAAAAATAATAACAGCTTGTTTCTATTGGCTTAGGAAGTTGATTTTATTAAGTCAAACAAAATTGTTTAGCCTTTTTGCGCCATGTTCGAATATCATCCTATGATCATTCGTAGTATCAAATTCATATACTGTAGATCTAGAAGTGCCGACCTGCCTAAAAGAACCACCTTAATTTGCAAGGCTACACTAATGGATTTACCTTTACGTAACGTATATGTTGTTCAGCGCACACTAAGAAAGCCTGGCGCTAATTACTATCATGAAAATATAACGGGTAAATGGTATGCTTCACTACACTTCTATAGAAACGTGGTCTTTTCAAAATAACTCTGTATAGATTATCCATATATATATCTATATATATATATATCTTTTTAGAACGAATCCCTCCACCAATTTAGCCCATTGAAAATGTCAGAGTTGTAATTTTTAGACTTAACTTTATGTGCAAATAAACTTGATCATAAAAAATTCAGTCAATATTCCAAGTGTCACTATACTTCGTGTTTTAAGGAAGCGCTTAAATTTTTCCTTAAAAATAGAGCTCTTTATACAATCGTTTTAAATATAATTGTTTCCTTCACTTTACTGTACACATTTGCAGCCCAAAACAGTTATTGCTCGGCAGATGCTCGATTATTTCAGATGAACCGAGCGTGACTTCTCATTTGTAACGGTCTATGAAGGCAGTCATTCGTTAACGACAAGCTTGTCACGGGTCCGCTTCTCAACAGAAGACCGTGCGTTATTTTATAGAGCTCCTGTTATTGATGATCTTGTTCCTTTATCATCAAGAACTAAGTGCTTCAGAGCTCAGCTCATGCATACCATCTCTCTGGGCAAAACTTGCAGCTTAATGGATGGCGTGTAAATAATGAATGACTTTGGGATCTTCGCAGCACGGGCCTTGTAGGTTTTGTGAAAAAATTTACTAGTTTCAGACAAGTAAATAGTAATGATCTACCTACCGTTCATAGCAGAAGATGGAATGAGCTGCGCTCACTTGCGAGATGTGCATTAAGGTTAATGTCTAAAATTAATGTCAATATTATTACTTATTCGTTTTGGGCAAAGATTTCCTTCTAAAAGACGGGGCCCGAGCTGTAACGCATAGGACATAATTACATTATTCCAATCCCCAGCTGATGCGACCTTATTAGCTTATTTTAATAGTTTTGATAACAATTGAATGTTTTTACCCAGTCTCAAGTATACATAAGCATAAAGTACAATATGCGATTAGTTGACGAAAAGTATTACTTTTCATCGCGCATGAGATGCGACTGAGCAAACTAAGAAGCCAACTTTGTATACTTGAGCTTGTGCCGAGTCACCAAAGTTCTCACTAAAATTGTTTCCCGAAGTCGAGCCAATTACTTTGAAGAACTGTCTAATATCACCTATCATTAGATAAAATTCTTTTTTGATAGGTTTCATTAGGACATTTGCAAGTGCCTCATCCATGGGCGTATATTGACCCTACAAGTCTACAGCTGTTATTCAGTACAACTGCTCAAATGTTCGTACAAAGATCTGAAGGTAGTTCTTGCTTATGTTGGCTTGAAAACAGGTAGGTCTTCTGATGCTTGTGCTGCCAAATCTGTTCTGTGCATGAATGTCAATTTCCTCATCTTGCATTCCCTTTCATTACTCTACCTAATTAATCATAGTGCCGTTTTCGCTGCACTAATATTAGCCCAGGCTTCAGTAACATTCTAGGTGGAATCTGCCACCGGTTCATTTTATTTTTTTATGCAGTGGCCTTGGACACCTTCGGGGGACACGACAATTACTTGAGCAATTTAAAGTTCTGAATGTCGGCAAATATGAATTTACAAAGATCACGGATATCAGTAGATCATTTTCCTGCAATTATTGCATATTTACCCTAATGACAGTATTACTAGCAGATGTCTTCTTACTACCATTCGGTGCGCGAGGTTGCTCAATAAAGTACCCTGTCATGTCAAAACGCTACTACAATTAAAGCTGTAAAGTTCCAAAACTTACTGGACCCATACTTACTATAATGCTGCCAGACAAACTAGTTGTGAGCGGTTACGTGAAATGTGAAAATAATTCGCTCCTGGCTGTCCCGCTGGTCACAGAATGCAGCGTCCTTATGCACACGAGGGGTGGAATGCACAGCGCCACCATGAGCTCATCCAAAGAACGTCAAACGTATGGGATCTCCCGCCGTACTTGGAAGATCTCTATAGCTTACTCTCACAGTGAATATTCTACTGAAGAAATGTGTGAGGTGTGTCAAAAAGTAACCGAATTGAATTTTTTGTGCATACACCAATGCATGAAGCTAGAGTTTTTTAAGCCAAAGTTTTTTATGTATACATGTAGACGAGCCAAAAGCGCATTAGTGACGTTTTCAAGGCTGCTGCTGCCGTTGTCAGCCGTTGGGAGAGCGTTAATTATGACGAAAAGAAAGAGAACTCTAGCAAAATATAGTTTCTGACAAATAATAACTATAAAGTGAACGCTACTACATAACATTCTGTACAAGTTTAGAGCCTCGCAAGAGGGCTTAGGCAACGAAGCAATGGGCTCCACATAAACTGAAGAATAGTAAGAACTTCATCGAGATTTTTCTGGAGCCCAATTTCTTCTAAGCAATGATTGAAGAGCTCCTGCGCTAACGCCTACTTCTTCTGCAAGTTTGGTAGTCGTGATTCGACGATGCAGGGTCCCCAAGTTGCATTGCACCCATTTCGGGATGTTGACGGCCTATACCGGAATGTTTGTGTTTCCGTCTCCATTAATGCGCTGTCATCTTTGGAACAATTGTACCACGTAGTAGATCTATACTTTTGTCAATCGCTTCCAGCTATGAATCGCCAAGATTTGCTCCAAGTTTCATGCGGTACAGTCATTTTACTTCCAGCTTTCTCCAAAAATGAAAATCCGAAGGCACTCTCTTTTTCTTCTTCAGTCATCGGCGATCTGCCATCGACTGACAACACCTGCCAGCTTGAAAAATATGAATGCGCTCTGGCCTGCCTACATCTGTACACAAAATCAAGTTTCTCTAGCCACGTCAGCTTACGCACGAAACATTCAGGCTGCCTGGTTACATTCTGAGCACACCTCATAAAGGTGAATGAATTGAAGCTCTGCTGCTCGAACCACGCACTTCGATTCAAATTAGTGCCTAATGACCTACATTTATTGGTGAAATTTTATTGACTGTTTGTTCAGTTACTTCCACATTCAAATTCTTGATCACAGAAACTGCATAACTGGAGCGACCACTGCTAACTGTGTTTTAAGCTGCCGTGCACACGGTTAAATGCTACTGTATCTAATTACAGTACCGCAGAAACTCATCAGTCTTTCTAAATAATGGCTACAGCCATCTCTTAAGGCTCTATAATGAATAAAGTTTTTAGCATAACTTCATGAAAAATTGTTTTGATTATTTAGTGAATTGTTTGTGGTGATAAAAGGTAACTATTTTGCAAGCTTCGCGTTTAAGAATTCGTAAGTAACAGTAAAGCTTATACCGGAAGGACGGCTTTCAATGACATTTTCACCAACAATTTTAAATATTTTAAGATAAATACCCGTCAGTTAGATTAAAAATTGGTGTCTAAAGCTCTAACTATTACAAAAAATATTAGACACGTTTAAAAAAACAAACTGTGTGAATAAAACCAACTCAGTCACAAGTCATGTAGTTGGTAAAATTACAGTGCAATACTATGAAATCATAATCTTCCAGATCCCTGTTTGAAAGCATGCCTGAAAGACTCGGAAAATAATGGATGGCTTGAGGTTCCTATGACACGTGCCCTAAAGCTTTTGCAGAAGATATTAGTAGTTCCAAACCAATCAATAGTAATGACCAACTGATCATAGGTGAAATGATTAAAGATTCATGTATTATTATTTCTACTAAAAAAGTATTTTACATGCAACTTTATTTTTCCCAATAATTAACTAGATAGGTCTCAAATATTTTTACCGACATTGTGTGTCACATTGTGACGTCAGACTTAGTGCAGTAGTTTAACGTAGTTGTTAAGCGTCCCAATATTTCGTCATGGACTTGGTCGTAAGCATTCGGCTTTGTCAACAACTGCCCTCTGTCGCTGGTACTGCCTGCCAGATTCATTGCCGTGGGAACCAATGCTCGTAAAAATGTGCATGCCACTTCACTGCATGGAACACATGGAAGTTCGCTCGGTGGACGACTAGCATAGGAGCAGAGAGGCGAGACATATCTTCGAAGAATGATCAAATAGACTGTCAAGATGAAATGTATTTTCATTTTTACAAATGGACTTTATATTAATGGTTACTATGCTATGTTTCCAAGGAGTGGAGTAGATAACTTTCAGTAAACGGACCAACAAGCCCATTCGTAGACTAATATAGCTATGTACAGTACATTTTAATTTAACAGCGGTAGTTAAACCAGGAAAATTGTACTACTGCTGTTAGTTTAGCTTATGCAAGTTCGGACACAAGCTCATTCTGCCTAAATGCAAGCTAGTTTCTTTAGTTCTGTTGCGTGCATGTTCCTTGCATGTGCTACCGCAATTATTACGATTTTTTTTATATTATGAGCAGTAATGGTTAATGTCCCATCTTCGCTGAGTATTTATTTAGATCACTGGATGCTGCAGAGTCTTCAGATCCTTATAGCGGCATTCCTCCAATAAGATAAATAAATTAACAATTTAATATAACACGGCATCGTTCAACTGCCTGCTCAGGAGCTGTCTTCTCCGCAGTATTGGCGCCATCGTTTGTACGACAAATCAGAGTTGTGCTAAGCTCATTAGGATTGACTTGTCTGTAACTTCAGAGAGGAGCGTTGGTTTCGCCACTTTGGATCATGTTGTACCTAGGTGCTGAAGGAACCGGAATGTTACTGAGACAGTAGAAAATTCCTTTTCGAGAGAAGAATTTAATTTTCAGCGATCTCAAGGAAACTCAATTGGGATGTAACGCCTAAAACTCGATTGAAAAGCGATATCAACGCTCATTCTGAAATTCCGAAAGAGGTAAGCTTAATATGAGCTCAGCTAAGCTCGCTTTCTCTATGTCAGTTGGTAGCTCCTTCAATGTATATAGATAACAATCTAAAACTATTCCCAAGCCCTTAACTTACTTTTGATCGAGACGCAACACTGCGGTACCTGGGAGCTCTAGCTAAATCCTTTACCTCTGTTCATAAACCGGATCAGGGTTGCCATAAAAAGTATTTTTAATTGGACAAATCCGTTACAGAGCTACAAACTTATGTATTGTGAAGCATACTAAGTAAAAGCATTGCTTATTTAAAACTGTTGGTAAAAGGGAAAAATAAAATCTAAGTAAAGCTCATACACAAGCTAGGTTTTCATGAGGCTATAATATATAAATGTAAGACGCTGAGTTTTGTGATAGAGAGTTTGCATCAATGAAAATATAGAGTATGGTGCTGCTTCATTGTTTGAAACTTATTTGTTACTTAAGTAATTCAACTGATGATAAAATCTTATAACGTACAATGATGCTCTAGCTAGAAACAAATATTGGAGGCACATTTTGCCTCGGGCATTCGAGTAACGGAAATGCTCATGTAAAAGTTTCCATATTTATGTTTCTTGATATTTTAAAATTCAACGAACCGTTTGATAGTGCATAGCAAGTCGTTTGAGTACCGAAATCTCAATTATCAAAGGTATTCTAGGCCTATGTCCGAGACTACTGCCGTAAATAACCGTGGATAGAGAAATATGAAGCTCTGGATTGATAAAATTTAGTTCATTAAGTAGGGTTTGCATGTGTAAGAACCTACATTTGCGACCCATAATGAAACCGCTCCGTCGTAATCGCTGTACGTCAGCACCTTCGTACTTGCGACTCAGCTTCCGGCGTGCGTTGAGTGTCTATAAACGGCAGAAAAGTGCTCGGCTTTCTGGTATTTAACTCGCTCTTATCTTGAATAGATATCCGAAATTTCATCCCTGACACTTGCTAAACGGTTAACCTGTTATCTAATATTTTAGTAAATCTTTGGTTACAATGAAAACCTTCAAGATTCATCAGGAGAGACCCAGGTGTCGTTGTACACAGCGCACTGCAGTTGAGTTACAGGGACACAACATTCGTACATTGAGGTGTACATATGGGGGCCGCAAGACAATCGTGAGCACTTGTCTTTGCAAGACTGAAGGCGTGTTGGAAGACGCAGCCACATCACCAGGCAAGAGTAAAACATGGTCCTCTCGATGCGCTCCTGAACACCAAAGCCTCACTTAATCTGAAGAGCGCTCTGGCGTAACCGCAACACAATTCCTGAAGGGCCGCCACCGCGCCGCTCCATCCATCATGGGGGTCTTTTCCCTGCACTGGCGGCCATCTTTTCCTTCTTGTATTTTCTTGGGTGGCGTTATTGTTTTGTCGGAGCAATTAGGCCAGCTTTGGGACCTTGCACGAAAATTTATGAGTAGAGAGCAGTGCCTTAGAGGCTGAACGGCAACACAGTTACCAGGCGAACAACAGGCAGATGCTCGAGTTGGCTCGGCAACATGAGGTTCGGATTATGCCTTATTGACGATGATGTAGAAGGGGACATTTTTATCCATCATGTATGATACTGACTTTAAGGTTCCGTTGCATTAATTCTACTCACTGCAGATACATCTACAGGAGAAACTTGATTTGGTTTTTGACACGGTTCCTACCATTATTCTTTTACTTGGTAGAAGCTGAATTTTGAATGAAAAATTATACTCAATGAAGATCTAAACTTAGTTGTAATTATTCATGGATAATATAAAGTCAAGGCTAGTTAAGCTTTAGGCTTGGCGTTTAAAGAGTCGTACGCCACATTGCGATCCACGTAAATGAAATAGTGTTCTTGCATCACGGTTACGAGTGGAACTTGGGTCAGACTATTTGCCAATCCATTTCTTTGGCCATGCAATCTCGATACATAATTTTTGCAAGAAATTATGTCATTAGCTACGGTATTTTCACACTGCATCGATAACTTTGAACTCTAACACCCTTTAGTGCAAGTTTTGAGTCTACTATGTATATCGATACAACTGAACCCTTGGTCGGGACACTATTTTATAGTTGCCTATATGTTACTGTAGATTACCAGAGTTCACGGAAAAAAGTACGCGCTTGTGTTACAAATTTGCTGTACTATTCAGAAAGTATATCTTTCTCCCATTAGAGTCTCGCAATTACCTCTGAGGGCTCATACAACTGCCCTTAGTGTGCACAATTTAACGCTCAACGATAATCTGGACTGAGGATCGAGATCAGACATTGGGTTCAAACATTGGGCGCCGAAATTAAGCTTTCGAGGCTTGCGTTGTTCTAAGCTTCTAACACTTGCAACACGTGTCAAAGTGACAAATCCAAGATTCTGTCTGAAGTTACGTACAAGTCAGGCCTCGAAGATTTAATTTTCGTGTCCAGTCGAACATGCCTTAAGTCATATTTCGATAGTCGGCGCAATAAGTGCCTCTGTCACAAGTTCCCTCGACACTGTCGTAGAAAACTTACAAATCCTGTTCGTAAATTAGCATAGGTACATTGTCTATAGTTCAGTTGCCATGTTCTTTATTTTGCATCCCTCCTCCATTACAATATACTGTGAATCAAAAGGGCTTACGGCGACTCACATTAGAAAATGAGTGGATATCATTTTTAAAACTTTATCGGTTGACTTACTTCAAAACCCGTGACTCGTGAAACCTTTTTGAAGAAAACTATAGATGACTGAAAGTTTGTTCAAGAATTTGATATTTACTCGTATAGGAATAAATAATTCTCAGCCTCTGAAGCACAAAAGGCTGCGCAATGGACGGAGCAGACAGGTGTTGCATGTTAGTAATATCTCAAACGTCCAAGTTGATGTCCTTGTTCAACAGCCTAATATTCTTTCCGCTAAAGTGACTTCGTGCGTGCCTCAGCCTCATGTTACTCACATGGCCGAAACTAATGTTTATATGTAGGTGCATCTCCACTGCCTTGGTGAAGCCGTAGAATTTTCCTCTACGCAGACTTGCCGGAGAGTGGGTGAGGTTTACGAAACACTACAATAATGAAAACTGGATAAATGTATATATAATTTTCAAGTCCACTCTTCATGCAAAAAATGTGGTATTAAATCGCTCTTCGGGAAATGTTGTTCGACCTAAGCTGGCAAGGGCTGGACTAGATTCGTATGTGAAATGAAGCTTCGACGATAAATTTATTGTTGGGGTTGGGATCTAATACTGCAGAGTATCTTGACCACAGCATAGGCAAAGCGATGCTTGTTGCTTTGAGATTCTTTGTGCCGTTTCTGTATAACTACCATTTGTGAAGCCCTGCGTAGTCATAAAAGAACGTCAATAAATAATTACGGCAGCAAACCCTCTCCCTTTTCATCTCTCTTCATCTTGTTGGTTCCGGTCTGAAAAATATCTGTGCCCTTTTCTTGATTGATTTCCTACTAAATTTGGGAATTAGGCAGCTCAGCGAAGGAATTTTACTATGGGAATGAGTGAACTTTTGCTTCTGTGTTCTCCCAGTTAGGTGCATCAGACGTTTTTAATTTTAAGATTTCAATTGTCACAGCACTGGCTCCTTGGCAGTGGAGCAAATGAATTTCTTTTATTATTATGCTTATATCGGTACAGAGAAATTAACCAACCAACTAAACAGTGTATCAAAATTAAAAAAAAAAATATGTGTATTCTTATTTTGTGCGTGGAAGTTGCTGCAGCTATAACTAAATAAGGGCAACGAACGGGAATGATGTACAGTTGCAGATACAATGTTCTCCTTTATCAATATGGCAGGAAGAATTTATTGAATATACAGAAATATAATCCGTTGTGTGATTATTAATTTGTCTGTCTATAAATGTTCATTTTTTTTGTCACGCTTCAAAAACTTACATAGGCCATAAGCTTTAGGCATTTATTAATACCAGCTGAACCCGTGAAACTTTCACGGTCTGGCAAGGCCTTTCAGATGGATCAGTGAAGCCTTCACACTGTACCGTGGCAATACCGCTTCTACTTCACAAAAACATAGAGACTCGATGTATGATATCTTACGGCCAGCTTCTTTGGTGATAAGAATTCCTAAAAGCTGCCCTGTCTAACTAGACCTGTGGAAAATTTTTCATAAGCTGTCCTTTCTAACTGGAACCGTGGAATTCCCATGGTAGTAAACCACGACACAGGTTCAAACGCATTTAAACTTAAAAGTTCAGGAGCATAGACATAACAAACTAAATCGCCTCGGTGGCGTGAGACCATCACCCGCAGTAGGGGGTAAATTCAACGAAATTATTCCTGATGAGGCTAGAGCACAGCCGCATTCATTCCATGGATTAGCTCTTCAATAATAACATAGGAAAAAAAATAGAACTCCCCGATTTCCAGACGATCTGTCGCGGTGGAGGCAAATTCGTCACGGTAGAGAAAATTCAACGTCGTCATTTTTTATGATTACTCAACTCCTTCGACCACTTATTGCGTGGACCGACAAATATGTATATAAATACAAATATGTATATACTTAAATCTTCAACGAAAACACTATCACATCTCTCACCTTGTTCGCGGTTGATAAAAAAGACCTTGCCCATAGCAGTGGCACCAAAGATTGCGGACTCCCCCCCCCCCACTGTATCATAGATACGTCAGCTTCCCTAAGTCAATTCTCAAAATTTTAGTCAAAGAGTTTCCGTGGAAATTCCACGGTGAGTTAATGTTTTCATCACTTACCATATTTAACCTGAGGTAGCGCTTTTATCTCAACCCACTCCGTCAGAACTAACGTCCGCCACTTAACCCTGTCAATAGTTACGCAGTTCGTCTACCTTACATTTAACCCCTATCGAATATTCATTGGCATATATGTAACGTTATTCGATACCGCTCACTATTAACCCGTAGGCAGCCGAAAAATTCAAAAAAATTTTCGATTGGGGCCTATCCTAGTATTTTGATTTCACCAGTGAATCGCGCTTTAGTTCCGTCAGCAAAGAATTTGCAATGTGTCTTGATAAAGACGTAGAAATACGACGATACTTCTTGCATTTTTCTCGTATGTCTTTGTACACCTTTTCTAAGCTTTTACCTGAAGTTTACAGATAATTTAGCCGTTCATAATCTTACACGTTCCAATTTTTTATCCGCGCATCCGATATTTCTCACTATTTCGGGACCCGTGGATATTGATCAGTCGCCCACTATTTTTCTGCTTTGCTTTGAGCGATAGCTATGCAATAAAGTACAACAGCTTCTATCAATTTCTTCAGTCGCGACAGCGTAAACTTCAGTTCTGAAGATGTCACTGTATATACTCAGGCATCGCACTGTTACGGCGGATACTCACCCACATCATAATATAAAATACAACGAGAGCACATTTGCTTCAAAAAATACTCTAGAGCCGAGATGTCCAACACTCCCCGTTGTGTTCTTCCTTAGCACGCATCTAGCCCTATATAGGAATGTCATCCGCTACCAGCAAAGTGAGAATATTGTTGTGAAAAAAAATGATAAGATACGGTTGAAATGATTCACATTTGGAGTCAAATGTCAAATTTCCTTCTATCTGTTAGTGAAGAGCGTGATGCAAAAGGTAGGTAGGTACGTGCTAGCGTATTAATATATAGATTATGGATACACGTGAGCTATGAGATATATTGACGTTAGTTTCTCGCCGACTCGGTAATATAGTCTTAAGTAGAATTGGCCGGGCTCAACTCCGTCGATTCTTAAATTTCAAATCTGGCAGACATTCACAATATAACTTCTGCAATAGAATCACGACGGCAAGCACAAACTATGAATGGGGTTCAGCGCAAACATTTTATCGTCGTATTTTACTGCTCGGTTCAGTACTGTAGATGTTAACCATATATTAATACGCTGGTATACGTACCGCTAGCAGATTTATTTAAGTGTTTCCAGTAGCTAAGAAAATGCAACTATTACCTCTAATTGTTTTCGAGAATTGGTTCTTTGGCCTGTCTATGCATAGAGGAGGACCAAAAAGTACTGCTGCAAAGATTAACGGAAATAATTAAGCCAAATATCAACCAACTTGTTGGAAATGTATTAATTTGTTTCAAGAACCTTTTGCAGTGTTACTTCCAAAATTATTCTATAAATCTGTCTTGTTTCTTTATTACAGCTCTAAAAATTTTTTACGAAGTTGCTGCTAAACCGCAAATCGTTGCACAATAATGGTCTTCTATGATTGGTCAGATGCTAAAGCCTATCGGTTAAGGTCAGGGATTGAGAGTGGCCCATCTTCCTTACACAAAATATCTGGGACATCGTCACGAATCCACGGCAAAATTTTGCTTTCAGCGTTGAGTCGCTCTATCTTGCTAAAAGAGAAACGGCCTGTCGCTGAACAAATCATAGCTCAAGTGTTTTACCATAGGCTGAAGGATAAGCTTTTCATAGCTCGTAGCCCCGATTGTCACTCCTCGTGGAGCAAAAACTATAGAGGAGTCGTGACCTTTGAAGGCACTGTCCACACCTCCCACCTCCTTCCATCCCCTAGACTATCTCCGATGAGGGTTTTTGCGTTCGGTGACTCACAGTTTTTGGGAAGAACCCTGTCTTTTTGGCTATTGTGAGCGCACGAGTGTCGGTTCTATATGACATGAGAATCGTTCAGTTTCATGATAATTTGTCAGAAGAAGGTATGACCAAAAGTACAGTTTTAAGGGTGGAAATAAGTATAAGATACTTTTGATTATCTGTATTTGTACAAAAATGACCCAACATTTAGTATTTGCAGGTATTCTCTTTAGATAGCAATACTGCAACACACCTGTTCTGCAATGAACCAATGAGATTTTTGAGAGTTTCGATGGAAATTACATTCCACTATTCTATTATGCAAAACTTTAGGGGTTCTCTATCTGCAAATTGACATCCATTGTGGTAAACTCGCCGTGACAAAGTTCCCCATAGATTTTCTATTAGGTTCAAGTCCAGAGACTTGGCAGACCAGTCGAAAACTTGAATGTTCTTTATTTCAAACCAGCATTTTGTTATCTTCTAGGTGTAGATGACTGCATTATCCTGCTGAAAAGTTGTATTATTGTCATGTTCATCATGCAGAAATGGAAGAAGACTTGCTACTAACACACTAATGTATTGAGCGGAGTTTTGTCTACTTTCCATCACTACTAACTTAGCTTTTACAAAGGCAGAAAAGACTCCCCAGATCATTACCAATCTTCCTCCAAATAGTCGTTTTGAAACAGTTGCTCTTCTTTCCTCAAGTCATACCAGTAGCCCTGAGATTCGTCTGGCCCGTCCAAATTAAACTGCTTTTTTTGTCGGAAAAGATCTCATTGCTCTAATTCTCCTCCGCCCTTGTAAATTTTGACTTCACCCATTGAACACGCAATCTCTTGTGCTGAGCAGTCCAAGCAAGAGCCATTTTTCTGTTTTGAAACACGAAATTTGGGAGTCGTGCCACAGTTAACGAACTCGTCTTGAAGTGATCGGCATGTTTTAAGATTATTGTAGTTCTCTTAAGCAGGACTGAATCTTAGATGCCTCCTGAAAAATTCAACGCCTGGTAGCACTGGTCATTTTTGATAGAGAGCCTGGCCATTTTTTGGTTCCATATGTTTGAGGGTCATTGTAAAAGTAACTCACAACAGTGCGGGACCTGGATACGTGTTTTTGCAATAAAGCTAATGGATTTTCCATCCTGTTTGTGAGCACAAATTTTACCTTTCTTGATGTCATGAAGTTATTGGGAAATTCCATGGCAGTCTGTAGAGGCTGTACTTAATTACAACTTTATCACTGTTTACACATGTTCTGGTGAATCGTGATGGGAATTAGGGTTAATTGCGAACTGAATGTGAAATTATTCTTTGGCATTGTGAAGTAGAGCGGATTGACCAATTTTTCAGAAGCTGCTTATACTTATGTCCATCCTTAAAATTGTACTTTTGGTCATAACTTTTTTCCAGAAATTTATCAGGAAACTGATTATATACACTGATTCTCATGCCATATAGGCCATATAGAAGCAACATGGAAAAATGTTGCATAATTAAAAAGTTTTTAGCATTTTTAGGGTGTGTCTAAGCTTATACTTATTTCCATCCCTTTATTGCTAATGGACACGTTCCATGCTGATTTTCTTACAAGCTGTACACCTTATTTCAGATACGAAGCAAGTATCTGAGACAAGAAAAATACTAATTCATTACTGTAATGTATCGAAATGATAATGTTACCCTTATTACAGCTGATAGGTATAACACCTTTAGGCCACCCTTTACTTACATACTGTACCTATCACGGCTTCAATAACAATGTTCGTGTTGCAGAGTAGACGGTTTTGTACGCTTGCGAGGTTAGGTATTATTATAGGCGATAAAAAAAACTAATCAAGAACAAGCACAAAGCAGTACTTGCAAAGCACGCCTCACTCCTTCTCTGTACGGTGCAGTGACAAAAATGAACCATCCGTGGACCGCGTCCAGAAGGAGCTCATGATTGGTGCGAGGCAGCCTGCATGCACACAGACCCAGGCTAGACCAATGACAGTCGCTCGCCCTAACCAGAATTTATCGCCGTTCGGACAATGGGAAATAACGCATCTCCAGTCGAGCGGGCTTGACATCCATCCGTCGGGACCGCACGCGATGAGAGCTAAGGCGTCGTCGGCACCGCGGCGCCCTCGGCTATGATGTATGGACGTGCCACACAGAGACCGTGTTTGTTTCAGGCGACTGCAGGCAAAGAAGTCTGACGCGGCGTCATGCAATCATGAAACAGGTTCCACCTCCTCAGGCATCACATCAGTCTGTGGCTCATGAGTCATGTGTGATGTTCTCTTAGACATACAGTATCGTTGTAACCGTTAACAAGAGATGCTTTCCTTCCAATCTGAAAATCCAAGTAGTCTGTAGAGTTACGTTAATATACAGTACTATTCAAGGTAGACTGCACTATATGCGACGGCCTACTGACACCAAGTGGGGTTTTTTTTAGCAGATTGATGAAATTCGGTCAAATTTTCTCTAATAACGGAGCGACCTCAAGAGAAAGCCTGTTCATGGCAACGCAGGGATATATTTGTTAACAAAAAGCACACATTCGGCAGCATAAGCCCTCGGGAAAGGCAGAACTAACGTTTATCAGTATTAGGTCACTTTGGGTATCCGCTAGTCAATGACTGCATGTACGTTGATCTGTAGTTCTGAATTCCTATATTATAGTTTTAAATACATTGCTTGCATTATATAAACATCTCATATTTTGAGTCTCCACGTTAAGTAGATATAAACCTATTTGGTATTTGAATGGAACCCCAGGTGTAATCAAGGATGTAAGCCGAGAATTCGGTGAATGAATTCAAATTCCATACTGACGTCGGAAGGGCCCATTATGTTGCAATTCAAAGAACGGAAAATTATTTAATGGCCATCAAATGGGCACTGGTGTAGTCAGTAGCATGCACTATATTTACTATATATGACGTGCTTGTTTCCATAGTATAAAAAGGCATAGTTGCACATTATTGAAATATGTTACTGCACATCCTGAAAATTGAAAAATTGCAGCCTATACTCTGCAGGGCAGTAGGTCTGTTTACATGTGCTACCGCAGGTTTGTGATTTTTAAGCTCAAAGTTGCTATAATATTCATATTTTGAATCATTGATTCACATTTCAGTTATTTGCTCACTTGTCCTTTGCACGTACATCTACTCTGTCTGTATTGCTGTGGCAGGATAGCTTAGCTACCATTTCATTTCTGTTACACTTTCAGTACACCCCCAATGTAACTATACCTAGTTGCAGCTCACGAGAAAATTTTGGCCATTTTCTTACGTATCTCATTTTGGTTGCGGCGGTAAAGACTTTACTCACAAATGACTGAAGAGGAAGTGTCCAAAGGCAGTCAGGATTCATAACTGCGATCATGAGGGCGGCTGCTCCTCGACTTCGCTTCAATGGCAACAGCGAAGAGACCGATGAGGGCCATCAGCCATGGGACTCTTGAGCCCTCCGGTCTCCTGATACCCACGGCCCATACTTGCCTTTATCTCACGTCTGGTTATCGTCCAAACACCACACTTTTGCTTCAAGTCGGATATCAGCCTTTTCATGCCCAATGCTTGCACTAACCAGTTCGCTGCGTGTGACCGGCTATTACTTCTATCCTCCGAGTTAGCATTCACAGTGCGCAGTGCGAGATAATCCATGTGGTACGCCAAATTTTGTTTCATTGCATTATTTTTCAAGTATAGAAATTAGTAATCACAGTGCAACTGATCGGATGGCTGGTCGCGTTCAATTGTTATTTAGTTACTGCCGCGTGGCGTCTATCGGGAAGGGAAGAATTTGAAAAAGTTTATTTTTCCCATACCTATAGTTTTTTGTTGTCACATTCATGTCCAGCTTGTTCATTCAACTGCTTCTCCAGTTTAGTGGACTGATTCAGTTTTTTCGTCTAATGAATTGGAAATAGCTGACAAGGCGAACGTACGGGAATAATGTTAATTGCTACTTCAACGAAGTGTGAGTTTTGAAACTGGAATTGATCTTCACCATAACAAAATTTTGTTGTTTCCTATTGCTTTGAACGAAGGATTAAGTACCATATAACTAATATTATATACATATATCATGCAGTATTGGCCTCTTATCCCATTAAGTTCTTCGTACGGACATGGCCCAATCCGATCGAGTCGTATTTGAGCCCAAAGTAATTTCCTAGAAGAAGCGCATCTCTGTTTATCGGAGACTGTACACTGAATGGAATCATCAGCCAGCCATTCCGCTACCATAAATACAAAATATCGTTCGCTCCCATCCCTTTCATTTACACTGTTACTTCATGCACTCCAGTCACGGCTTTATGGTTGCCGCAAGCCAGCAAGTATTTTAGGGCTAACATCTCACGGATGAATTACGGAACTCAACGTTGCGTACCGGCAACACTGCCATGCGCTGCCGTAACCGAACCTCCCCTGTGTGGCCAAATAAGGCGAAACTTAGTTAGAGGCTCAAGTAAGTCACAATTTTTATTTATTGCAGACAAATTAGAGAAAGAAACGACATGATGAGAGCAAACTTCCAATGAACATATGCGTGTATTTACGTCATTAAAATAAGGCTATTTAGTGGCGCTACTTCCTCTATTTAGCTACAACATGTGACGACGTATATAGCGAAGGTCTATAGGTAGTTGTAAAAATTGCATGTAGCTGATTGGAAGCTTCCTGGATTTTTGCTCTTCGTATGAAGCAGCCCTGAGGAAATCTACTGTAGTACAGATAGAAATATAACACCAGTAACTTTTCTTCTTTTGACGACGTTCGACTCCCTTGATCACACGTCCGACAGACACGTTGTTTCCTTGGAAGCAAAGGAAAAGTGTATAATTTTTTATATTTAAGTCACTCTCAATTCAAAGATACATGCAAAACTTGACACTGGTGACACTTTCTGGGAACCAGCTAGCATAACCACTGACATTTTAGCAATATGTCAGCCGGCATACTGTAGAGTGGCGTGTACATGAAAGCAACAGCGTTCGAGCACTTTGTACTGCGTATAGGAAACCAAAGAGTGTGGGTATACAGACTAAACCGCCTGCATTCCTGCTAGAAATGCTTTACCAGAAAAAAAACAGCTTGTGTCTTTTGCAGCAGAGATTTGGGGTGCTATTTAGATCCCTTCGTTTTTATGGTAAACGCGCCATATTTTGCTCACTCTGAAACGAAGCACAACATGTGAAAATTCTGAGCCGGGCTCCCCTTCTGTTACCCTAATATTCTTGACTCTTAGGCAGCGCTGGGCCTTCCGGTTGTTCCCTTTCTTTTCTGCCCTCATCTGTCACCAACGCACCTTCTCCTGCACCCAAGAATTCCCCTAACCTATTTTTTTCCTTCGCCTAGAGGCTAAATGTTCATGAGAGGCCACACATATTGTAGCTCATACCATGCGCTGAGTTTGACAAATAGATGTTACGTATATACATATTATATATATTATATAAAGGGTGTTCCTAGATTCATTCCACAAAATGAAACTATAGGTTCCTTATAACAAAATAACCATCTTTTACTTATCGATGCATATCCGTTAATGTCTACTTTTAAAGGTACGTACGATTGAATTAATCGGCGGACTATTGCACTTGTTTTACGGCATGGCTAACTGTAATTCCAGGAGAGCTGCTATGGCGTAAAACCGGTACATATCTGCCAATTCACTATTTGGTAGTTGGTTCACCGTAGTCTAAAATCCGGTACGGTGCAGATTAGAGTGATCAATGTCAACAAATGGCTGGTGTGCATCTTTATCTTCGCTGTAAAGTGCAGTAGTCCGCCGATTAAGTGCATCGCATTACTGAACTTCATGTCAACCTACATTTAAAAGCAGACATTTTCGGGTATGCATCGATAGAGTAAAATATGGTTATTTTAGTGTAAAGAACCTATAGTTTCACTTTGTGAAAAAAATTTAGGAACACCCGGTATAGCTCTCAAAGATATTGTAATAATTGAAATGGCGCCACCATTTCAAGTGCGATATATTATAGCTTTAAGTACACGATCATAAGGGGCCGAAACCATGGTTTTCCATGACGAAGCGCTTTAAAAATTAGTGCTCGATATTTTAATAATGTAAGCCAACTGGAGTAGAATTAACAGTCGTTGACAGCTAGTGAAACGCAGGCTTTTAAGCATTGCATTTGCTCCATCAATATAATTATGACAAGTTGCACAGATGTGGCTTTCGCATGGATCTTCTCTTGTGCAATCATCGCGGATGTAATTTAATTCTAATCTTCAAGCGCTTGATCTCTAATTCAAGCGGATTCTGCAGATATTATACCTGCTACTAATCACTCATTACTCAGAGGCTTCATTAATTAGGGCGAGAGAAATTAAAGTTAGGTTCATACAAATGTCAACAATTTCCCGGCAGTCTTCAGTCCACAGCTAAAGCATGCAGAAGCGCTATGACCAATGACACTTCTGAGTTCGCAGATGACTAGAGTTTCATCCCTTTCGTCACCACATTTTCCAAAGATCAAAGAATTATTATAAACACTAATTCTTCTTTATATGTCTTCAGAGTTATTTACTTATGTATTTATTTTTAGCTTATTTTTTATACACTTCTTGTATGAATGTTTAATGTTTATTGACTTTCTTATATATCCATAATTTCATACCAGCAGTCGGTCGCTGTATAGTTGAGTTTTAGTGCCCGGCTTCACAAAGTACATTGGGAATATAAATTATGAAGTGCTGTTTCTTGTGGAGCTCTAAACTAATGTCGCTTCGTATAGCTTCACCACGCATGGGGCAAGTGGTATACATTTACCAGAGCTACCTACTTGCCTACTAAAAAAACTGATTCAAGTTTCACTAAATGAACCTGCAGTTACGCCATTTAATATAAACCTACCTGAACAGAAGTAAAACGTTAAGCATTAATACTGATAGTTGCAGCTACTAATATTCTCTACCGTGGTATTGGATCACAAAGTATACGATGGTAGCGCTGCATGTACACTGCCAGGCTACGTAACATGCAGGTACTGAGACACTGACGCTATTGTAATTACGCCTCGGGAAACATATTGTACGTTCCGCTTTCTCACAAGAAATTTTTCACCCATTGTACCACAAGAAACGCAATTTTGTCTGTGTAATTGTTTTCCCCAACTCATTTTAAAGCAATATTTTTTTCTGATGTTAGCCTCAACGATTGTAAGAAATGCGTATTTCGGCGACATTCGTTTCCATGCAAGTTAGTGAGCACCAATCTCTTCAACTTGACTTCGTCTCGCCAAATCTAATCGATTTTACTCAGAAGAGATAACTAACAGAAGCCACCTCCAGTTATTAGCTTGTGCCACACGTGAGTTTAAGCGCAAATGAATATTTTGAGCAGATTAAGCAAAGATATTCCAAGAATGTACCTTACATAATACTTTAAATCGTTTAGTCAGGCTCTAAATTGCGCCGATACTTCTTAAATAGGAGCATTGTTTGTCTTAACAAGAAAGGGAAACAGAACCAGTGATAGCAATAATGTTCAAAAATTGTTTGTCTGAAAAGGACGGCCACAGCGTAACGTACAGGTTGCGTGCATTGTACACATGAGTAAAAAATTAGAAAGTGAGGTCACTCTTACAAGCCGAGGTCATCCTGGAAACAGCCGAGGCGGATCTCTAAAAATATATCTTGGCTCTTGTAGTGACCATTGTTGTTGATCGTCATCTCTTCGCTGGACTCTTTAAATCAGTTGTTCCAAAACCTTTTATTCTTGCTGCGTACCCTTGGACCAGTTGAAATATTTTAGCGCACTTCCTACTAAAACAGAACAATTTAAATCAACAACTTTAGACATGCATTACCGCAGTCGCATAACATCTTGAAATGCTGTAATAAAATATAAAGTTTGACATTATGCAATATGATTCTCTCATCATACATAGTCAGGCCTTGTGACCCATTTTTTGGGGATCAATGCTTTTAGTTGATCGTCATCTCTTTGACAGACTCTTTCCATGTGCTCTTGGACCTGTAAATAAATTTTGACAAATTTTCAGGAGTGAGAGAGTTCCTGTGGTGACCTGATTAATTAATCTGAGATAAATATATATATTGTCTTGAGGTGGCATTATTTCTGGCTAAGTTTCAGAAAATCTTAACGTCTTCAGATTCGACCATCTTCAACCCTCCCACCTGATGAGCCGAGGTACGGCGAAATGCGTCGTGGGTAACAAAATTTCTAATTGTGCTTCTATTCGTTTACTTAAATATATATATATATATAGATATAGTAGTACTTCGTCACCCGGATTCATATCCGTTACCCGGACGCCATAGACCCAATTCGTGTACATTTGTTTCAGAGTATTTTCGCCGACACAGCTTCAAAAACACATCGTTCATTAGTAAAATTTTGCATTGGTCAATTCAGCTTTAAGAACAAAATTAATTCGCGTAGAGAATAGTCATTATATTTATAAAGCGTTAAGCATGTGACACACTTTTAAATTGTGCGATGAAAGTTACCAAGGCGTCTGCACGATATACTTCTGTACTTGCAATTGACTTTCTTTTTATGTATAGGTAGAATGAAGCACATAGAGCTACACCACATGGTTTATTGCTTATACTACGTAACACTGGCTGTCGCCAGTAAATGCTTAACACTCTTCGTCGCTTTTCTCAACTCCTGACTTATATTGTGAAACTACAAACGCTGCTGTAGTCCTGTGCTAATGTGCAGTTCGTTTCTACTCTGGAAAAGGTTGCAATTCTGCACTTGTCTTTACTTCGTTGTATTATAAAGTCGAACAATCTGCTATTGTTGAAGCCACGGTACAGAGCCTGCGACAGGGCACTTGGTGCACCAGAGTCCTGTGCTGCCCTGTAGCCCTCGTTGGTCACTCTGTTGTTCATTTTTCTCCCTCACATGGCACATTCCTGACGGGACGGACAGGATACAGCTAATTCAGCTCAGAACAGAGGGTCTCTGCTCATGAAGTGCACCGAGAATCTTTGAACTGGGCAGGACGTCAGTGTTGCCATGCCCACCCACCCCTCACCTTCAGACCTTGAATATACCCGTTTTCATATCGAAAGTAAAAGTTACTTAATGCTTGCCTCAATATGACTTTACCTGGTAAATATTTGTCCCGAATTGACGTGACAGAATGTCTATGGGCCTTGGTTGCAGATATTATCCGCGTAGTTTATGGCTTTGGCTTGCACTGCTCACCTAAATGTATTACAATACGGAAGGTATATCGGAATCTTGGTGTTGCACTGCTCCTCAAACCATGTACGCCCGTAATTATTTTCTAGATTCTATTTGCTACGATATTTTTGTTTTCAAAATACTTTTCCGAAGTTCGACATAATTATATAAGGCGGCAATTCCGCCAAACTGCTGAAGATGTCTTCTTGCTAATGATTAGTGTCTTCAAATTTGCAATATTATCAGGCAATTTTGAGCTTCTAAAACCATGAGTAGGTACATCTGTGAAACACTTATAAATTGTGCGATGAAAGTTACCAAGGCGATTGCACAATAATTGTTGTAGTACTTTGCCAACAGCTAACCCTGTGTTATTCATTTGATAAGAATTCTTCTTTCATCAACTACAGTAGTAGTAGTGTGCGTCCATGGCAGTTGACAACGACGGCAAAGATTGAGAGGTTCTGGTGTATGTATATAATGTGGCCTACCTCGAACTATGTATTAGGTTAGGACGGTTAGGTTAAGAATAGGTTAGGTTATGTTAGGGTAGGTTCGGTTCATCTAGAATATGTCTCGAACCTAACAAAGGCGCACCTAATATGTCTGTATCTCATGAAGACCACATATATCGGCAGTGAATGTGCGTTCCCGCCTAGCTACGGTATTTTCGCTTGATGGTTTTGGATCCTACTGTCATGACATTTAGTTTTATGTCACACACAAAATATACCTTACATTAAATTATGTCTGTCGATTACTTGAAGAGATAGCATACAGGTAAAAAAAGGTGCCGTGCACTTGAGTGTATTTCTCTCATTGATAGAGAATAATTATAGAAGGGTATGGTGGAGTATCGAATGGCCTGCGTCAATACATTACAATCCTTTTTACTTATTTTTGCAGCGGAAACTCTGCCACCAAGGACTCAGTTCAGCAAACTCCACAAGCCCACGCGTTTGCACTGGCTGCATTGCAGATTCGTATTTTTACGCGCAATTCGAAATGTAAACATTCTGAAATTCTAACTAAATATTTCCCTCGATATCACCGTAGGGTCTGCCCTCAATGCCTGCGTTGTGGTTGCAAACACAATCAACACAGGAAGGCTTGATCCTCGCCTCTGCAGTTGAGGTGCTGGTGCTCCCAAACACGGAGAGCTTCTATTGGTATAAGTGCACATCGATTTGTTTTTTTTTTTTGCAACTCCCATCGCAATCAGCTATTTCTACCCTCGAAAAAAATATGGTAGACGAAAACATGCATATTATTACGTCTACGATTAACTCGGCAGCTCCAGACCATCTATTGTACACTAACTAATCTAATCTAAATGGTCTGTACGCAAGGATATATGAACTGGCAACCACTGTCGCTGTCAAATATGCTAAAGGAAATTCTCAATACGGCAGATATATTTTTCTTTTTTATTCTGATTATATAATCCACTATTTCGTCTCACTTTTTTGTAGAAAGTTCCGTTTGGTACACAGCGTACATGAAGCGTTTAAGCAATGAAAGTTTAATAGCGGAGCACGTGCCAAACTTTATTCAAACGAGCTTCACATAAGAAATATTTCTGGCTAGCGAGCCAGATTGCAAAGGAAAAATGTCATCAACCTATAGTGTGAATAATCTCTCGATTTAAAAGCACATAAACGTCAGTTGAATAAAGTTCTCTACCCATAAAAATATATTAAGCAGTTATTATCTTCTATATATTCAATGTGCAATGCAATATTATTATAAGCTGAGTGAACAGATGAACCTTGTATCAGGGGGTTTACTGTAAAATGATTGCGGATAAATTGATGTACGATACATTCATCGAGCGGTAAATTCATCGAATGGTAAACTAGAATGGCTATCGCCCGCGAGGGCGGACATCAATCCCAATGCCGTCATTTTTGATGGCCAGCTTACTCTAGAGTTTTGACACATTTCAAAACTAGTTCAACCCACCTGACTCCCTGCAAAAAAATTACAAACATTGCTCAACTATTTCTCCAACTGGGTGGACAGACAAATATATATATATATACTTAAATCGTCAACGGAAATATTATCACCTCTTTCACTTTCGTTCACGAGTGCGCAGAACAGCGACATCGTCACTGATTTCGACGGAACAATATAGTGGGTAGACCCAGCTTGCTGCGACGTGTTGATGCACACGCAGCAGCTAAAGGAGCTAACGGTACCTACCTGGTGGGTCTTCGGAAAACGTCTAGGTGACGTTCCTCACGCGTCACCCCACGTGTGTGGAGTCACGCCTCTGGGTGTCTTCTGCGGGACCACATTTAGCTACCAGCGAATTATCTCCACAGTGCACGTAACCGCTGGTCTATCTGATATTCTTCTTAGGTGAGAATCCAGCAAATTTTTGAACTCTATAATTTTGATATCAGTGGCGTTTCGAATATGCCAAGGCATTTTGTTAAACAATCTTGCTCCCCGTACAGTGAAGCTATTAAAATATTTTGTGGCCACGGCTTTTCCACCATCTCTGCTTGGGATGCGTATAGCACAAGTCCTTCTGAGTATCTGGCGACAATAATTCATTCACAGTGATACGTTCCAGAATTTTTCAAACATATATGATTGTAAATCGCTCTGATCTTCATTTTATTGAATACATTTGGAAACAGCTAAGTTGTTTGTGATAATCGTACTCCTGCATGCCTTGAATTCTGGCCGTGAACGATCGTTGGATAGCTTCAAGTTGTTCTACCTCTCTTCTTCTACTCGGCATCCAAAGTGGAGAACAGTATTCTATCCTCGGAAGAATTAATTATTAACATAGGGTGTGCATTACATCTTCTTCGCGTGACGAGAAAGTCCGTAAAACCCATCCTCTCCATCTTTTTCCCATAACGATAACTCTTATTACTCTAGCAATATGTTCTTCGAAAGTAGCATCGTCTTCCATTCTCACTCCGGGGTCACTTAAAACGCTCTTTCTTTTAATTTAATGCCCGTCGCTGGCGGTATATAGTATGCATTCAAATAGTGTTTGATTTTTTCCTTTATCTTGGCAGTTCGAATTTGGTTTCATTGAAGGTCATATTGACAGTTGCATTCCAAATCTCGCTGCACAGACAGCACATCTTCCATAGATTGCACAGCAGCTACTATTCGTGTATCGTCAGCAAATGACGAAGGGACTGCATAGTTACATCCGTACCCCATGTCATTGATCATAATACAAAAGAGAACAGGCCCAAGCACCGTGCCTTGTGGTACTCCATTGAGTACTGGCTGTTTGATGAACTTTGTTGCTAAAGATTACATTTTGAGTTATATTTGACGGGAATGCTTCAAGCCACCGACAATTTTTTCCACGGATACCAATGCGGGAAAGTTTTAACATTGGGATTCAATAGTCAACCTTGCAAAAAGCCTTCGTAAAATCTAAGTATATCAACGTCCACATTCTTTCCTTGGCACAATGTCTCTGTGATGGAATTATAATGGTCCAGCAGTTGTGAAGTAGTGGAATGTTTATGTCAAAACACATGGTGTTTTGATGTGAGTAGGTTATTACTCTTTAGATGGGGCACTAGGTGTTTACGGAACACCCTTTCAAACGTTTTCACCACACATCAATGTTTTAGGGTAAAATTACCACAAGCTACATAAAAAACATAATGGTTAATATTAATTTAATAAGTTTTTTGTTTGTTTATAAGCCGGTTTTCATTCACTGTGCATAGTGGTCAGCGACTAAAGAGTTTGTACGATCTTGTAGCTTCTAAACGAAACTTTTACCAATTGACATGTACGTGTTCTACTGGGTATATCGTCATTGTGACTTCAGGATAAATTCATTTTACACTTTTGACATTGCAGTTGCAATTGTCACCATTTAAAGCAAATTTGAAGAAAAACTGTGGTGTTAAGTACGCAGTAGTGAATAGATTACAGGGAAAATTGAACGGCAGGTTGTTTTGAATCGCTCGAAAGTTGCGAAACAGAGATTGGTCTAGATCCATCCTGCTGAATGCACCAATTGGGGCGACTTTTTTGCCGAGTCTGGTAGAGCATTTGTTGGTGAAATGCGACTCGCGGCAATTTTTGCTTCTCATCTGCATTGGGCTTTGCATGACGTTATTTAACCTAAAGCGACCTAACCAAACCTCACTTACCGTAATCACCACACCCCCAGTAATTTCGATTGCGGATATTCTATTTCGTGAGTATTTCAGTGCGTCGCGCTCCATTTAGTGGCTATCGTTCACTTTGGCGTACAATCAGCTCTTCCAAAAATAGAAGTAAACAGTTACAATTCAATGAATATGCCATTCGATAAATTTACCATACAATAATTTTACCGTTCGATGAATTTGTCATTCGATGAATTTGCCATACGATAAATTTACCGTTCAATGAATTTACTGTCGACGAATATAGCAGCTCCCC
This sequence comes from Parhyale hawaiensis, assembly GCA_001587735.2. Classification (NCBI taxonomy): domain Eukaryota; kingdom Metazoa; phylum Arthropoda; class Malacostraca; order Amphipoda; family Hyalidae; genus Parhyale; species Parhyale hawaiensis. Next base: position 12,353,599 of record LQNS02278157.1, read on the forward strand.
TGCAAATTATCTTGGACTGCTGAAACAAATCGAAAGTTTTTATATAGTGCCCATATGGCAGCGCTGGCAAATAATAGGTTAAAGGATCATAGACGTAAGAAAGCATGTGTAATTCACCTTGTTAATTTCTGAGCGTATTATAGTGCACTTATGAACTGCCCGATAGCTCTCTCTGACGTTCCATCTAATGCACTCTCCCCTGTGATCGATTGCAGCACTTCCGACGACCCACGTTTTAGCCTAATGACTCCGCGGGATAAGTAATGCAAAAAGAAAAAAATGTGGAAGAGGTCAAACCGTGGAAGCGAAACTGACACCACTTGAGCACTCTCAAGGTTCCTGTACTGCCAAACGGAATCCTGATTATTTAACAAGTTTCTAAAGTATATTTGTTATTTCACACTTTCAAATTTAGTGTACAGTATTTTTAAAATCTATACTGTTTGTCACGGCCAGGCATAGCACGTTAAATTTGCAGCATGGGAAAATTTTTAAACGAACAATTTAGGCATAAAAAATTACGATGCATCAAGACGGATCGAGGAAGAAAATTCGTCCCTGGAGTCATCTTCCAACTTTAATTCTGTCTGCTAGTACGTGCAATGTATATCATATCCAAGAATATAAAACGACTGTAACCTTGGATATTCCTCAATAACCCCACATTCGATTGTATGTAGATGCATTTCCATCACTTGCTGGTATCTCCAGCAGAACAGTTCAAAGAGCACATATATCAGCTTGAGCCCTGTACCACACTACGCTGTGCCACACTCTATTTATCTGTTGCGCAATAACGTCGGCTCAGCGAACCTTCCCTCGCAAATTGCAATGCATTCCCATAAAAAACACACTTTATGGTAAGGACTTGGCGGCTTTGAAACTTCTTGTCCTTATATTTTTCACCGTGACCTATAACTCCTTTACTTTCACTACTAGTATTGCACACTTGCGAAGAAAAAAAAAATTCTCCGACTTCTTTTTCTTCCGTCTTGCAGGTTTTGGTGCGGCGGAGGAAACACTGCAGTTTTTTTCGGTAAACTTGGACATGCAGACGCTTCGGTTCCCTCTAGCGTTGATGGTTACGTGCCCATGATTACGTAGAATAAATCTGAACGTGCGCTTATCCCATTTGTAATTCGACAAAAGCTCGCTGCGGCGAACGCCGAGGCCACGCCGAGACTTTGGACTTAGCTGGGCACCATCTCATACCACCAGGAAATTATTAAACAAGAGATCATGTTTATCTGATGGGGCCACGTGCATTTCTCCTGGACAGAGGACACCAAGGAAGTTCTGCGAGTTGCATAAGTTTAATTTAGTTGCAGTAGATCGAATAGTCCATGATAGATGAAAGCATTCAAAGCAACTGCTGTTTTAACAAATAAATTCAAGCCATCAATGCTTCTAGCAAATACTGCACTGTGCTAAAATTGAACGATAAGCTTGAAAAGCCCACGGTTTTTTTTTTGTACGGTTCCGTGCATTACGTGTTTTCAGTAGAGAGTGCAGGTTTCGTGATATATTTAAAATTATTATAATACCGGCTGGCTGCCACACTCAAGTACCATGCATTATTGAATACTGGCGCACTTGTAAGTATTGCTCGTAAATGAAGCTTCGTTGGCTGGCCCATTTTTTTCTCTCTCTCTTCTCGACCTCCTATATGTACTTCAGAAATATTTAATTATTTTTTGAACAATATTATAACAGCATCCAATATAAAATAGATCCAGGATAACTTAATATAATCCTGAGTAGAGTCGTATGCAAAGTGTACTCACTGCGTTATACACGAAGCTAGTAAGCTAGTAATGCTTGCTCTTTTCGGCTCGATGAAAATCTTATTGAATAAAAATGGTAACGTTTTCCTATAGATTTATCAATCGCTGGGAATTGAGCTCCTTGACCTGTGCTAGTACGCCGCTGGTTGGTGGACAAGAGAGCCACTACACGGTGTATAGAGTAGCTGCAGAGTGTTAATTATATTGGAATTAGTATAAACGCTTCTGTTCTTTTGTACTTGATATAAGGTTTTTTGAATAACTTGTTTTTGAATTCATCGTCTTTACCGTTCCCATTATTTACAGAATTGGAAATAAGCTCGCTTCGCTGAACCTCAATCAACCAATTAGTAAATTGCATATATGAATAATGCATCGAGCACGAAGTAAATGATATTCCGCTTCAAGGCTGACTCAAACTATCTGTCCACATGATTTGTTGTAACCTTATAAACACAAAAGTATTTGAGGCAAAAAATATATCTTAAATGTTAGCCATGACGTCAGCTGGCTGAGCAAGGGTCAGTAGTAAAGTTTCAAATGTCTCTTCAAATTTGGTGTGAATTAGAATTGAGTAATTAGGGGCTGCTAAAACAGACGCAGCAATGCTTCGGATGCTGAGCATTACGTATCGGGACTAAGAGCTTGCCTTTAGAGATACTATACAACGGGATGCTCTGCTTTGAACTACATAGAAGTTTCCGGTCCATGTTGGAAGTATTCTTCGCCATCACACATTTATCACCCATTCCCTTTCCCCACACGGCCAATGAAATAATAAAGTCTGAAAATTCTATTACTACACTTTTTACAAGTTTTGAGCAGTATCAAATCACTATAAAACAGACCAATTGGTATTTTTATATGCTGCGTTCCCCATTCTGCATGGGGATAATAAGCACGGTGTTTATTCCACAATCTAGCCCATAACACTAACACACTTCTCTTTCACTTTCACATGCTCGCCCAGTTCGCGTTGAATAGTATTAAAACACTACCCTCTTTTCTTCATCACTTTAATAGCGTGTTTATAACTGACAAGGTATGATATTTCTCACGTACTTCGTAACACTTGCTCTACGTTATTCTTGCCTGCCCAGCTCCCCCTTTTCCCTGGCTTCAATAATCCACTCGTATCCACCACCACACTTTTTTTCATCAACGCTAAAATCCTCTCAGCGAGTCGGCTCAGCCAAGTCGCTTACCGATCCTCTTTTTTCGAGGCTGACGAGCATTTGCATACTAAACGGTTCGGGTAAGATGAGATGAACGATAAACCCCTACCAGAATATTCCCATTTTTCAGTTGAATATCACTCATCTCTCACACCTGTCATTGGAGCCATGAACGTGTGTTTCGAGTCTTTCACTTCAACTCTTGATGGGGTTTTGCAGTCGAGATATTCTAGCCTTGATTATTATAGCATCCTCTGAATGGATTTCCATTCTATTTGCACAAGTGCTATAAGGTTAACTGTTACTCGCCTCTCAAGTGACCAGCCGAATTATATGCTCATTGTTCTTCGTGACTTTCACCACAGTTGTCGATATATTGTGTACGCTGTGTTTCTGGCGCATACGGTAGGCTATGTTAGTTCTGTGTAAGCCCTTCGTATCAAATATACTTTGTGATGTAGTACGACATCGTTTTAGGCTATAAATAGATAATTCATTTGGCAAATAACTCAAAAAGTATGATGAAACCTTGCAAGTAATACGTGAAAAGTTTTCGTGTTATGCATTTGTTTTACAAAATAATTTTTTCTTCTAAGTGTCTCTTAGAGTGCACGCAAGAAGAGCGATTTCCACGAGTAAAAAAAATTTTGGGCAAGTATTAAACTTGAACTACGCAACGCATAATTTGCTTGTGCCCCATTCACGAAGCGTTACGACATACCCTAACTATCGTTATTACGCGGCTGCTCATGAGAATCTTGCGAACTGAACCTCCACGGTGCGTCTTATAACCCTCTCAATGCACCTGATCAGATACTGTTATGACAGGACCATTGAAAACGCTCCAAAATTGATGTGAAGCTATTGTAGAACACAGCCTCCATTTGTATTTAAAAAAAAATCATTTTGATGCTGCACCAAGACCGTTCTGTCTTTTATCAACTGCCTGCTCTTAGGGCAATGCGCTGTCAGTCACAAAAGCCGTGGTCTAGTGACCTTCAGCTATTTTATTACCTCCGCCTAGGAGGTTATGTTTTCATCTTGTTTATCTTATTGTCTATCTGTCACCAAGATAACTCAAAAAGTTATGTACCGATTTGGACGAAATATACAGGGATTGTTAGGTATGTTAGGAGGAACAGATGATTAACTTTTGGTGAAGATCTGTCCATCCGTTTGTTCGTTTGTTTGACTGCCTCATTTTTCTCAATGCCATAACTCAAAAACTTATGGATGGATTTTTATGAAATTAACGTGAGTTGTTAGATATATAACAGAGAGTAGATCACCAAATTTTAGTGATGATCCCTTGGTTCGTTCGTTTGTCACTGTTTTTAATTTTATGCTTGTTAGCACAATAACTCAAAAGATAATGAATTGATCTTTATGAAATTTATGCGGATTATTAGTAATGTTAAAATACATAAATGATTAAATTTTGGTGCAGATCGGTCTGTTCGTTTGTATGTTTGACTCATGTTTCTCTTAACGTTTGCTAGCAGTATAACTCAAAACGTTATGAACGGATCTTCAAGAAAATTGCGCAAACTGTTATTACTACCAAAAGGCACAAATGATTAGCTTTGGAGTTTATGCAAAGAAAATTATGGTTTCAGAGCCAATTTGAATTTTTTTGCTACCATTGCCTTGCTTGGCTGAGGTATGCGCTCTCAGAGTGCTCTAGTTCCTACTTGCGTCAACTGTTGTTTCAGACCTGCCTGGGTAAAGCCTGAGAGCCTTAGAAGTGACTCCTCTGTTGTGGAGAAATGGTACGTTGATGTCCCATGCCTAACGTTCAGCGTTCGTCATTACTGTACGTATTCTTAAATTCATAAATGACGGTGAGGAATTTTTGAGACGCTTTTTCATCACCTCCTCGAAGCAGGTTATGCTTTTATCGGCATTATTCTGTGAGTTTCTTTGTCTGTCACCAACTTAACTGAAAAATTTATGGACGGATCTTTACGAAATTCACTGGGATTGTTGGACATGTTAGGAGGAATGAATGATTAACTTATGGTCAAGATCCGTTCTACCGTGTTGTGTTTTTTATTTGTTTGTTTGTCTGTCATTTTTGGTAACGTAAAAGAGTTATAGATGGAGTTTCATGTAATATGCATGATTTGTTACAAATGTGATGATCTGTTTGTCCGATTGTTTGTTTGTCTGTGTTCGATTTGATGTTTCTCAGCCATGAAACCCAAAAAGTTTTCAACGATCTTTATAAAGTATGCAAGATTTGTTAGATATGTTAAAAGATACAAATGGCCGCATTTTGGTGATGATTGGTTCGTCAGTTTGTGTGTATGAGTACTGTTTGTCTTAGTGTTTGTCAGAACATAACTCAAAAAGTTACCGACGGATCTCTAAAAAAAAATTACAGAAACTGTTATTAGTGTCAATAGGCACAAATGACCGAATTTTAGTGATGGTAAAAATAAAATAATTGTTTCCCTGCTTGCAGTGCTTGGCGTGAGTATGTGCTCTCAGAGTGCCCTAGTTGCTCATACTTTCGTCGCTAATATGCTTACTTACACTGGTCAACTCAAATTATCATATGAGATGCGTACTCAGAATCTCAGTTCAGGTGAGTAGCATAATCCTCCCTTTCCTTAGGTGACATGAAAAAATGAGATTCTATTATCAAAGACTGAAGTTACTCAATTTTAATCTCAGTTGTGAGTCGTGTACACGCACTAATACAACTTAAGCAAAAAGCTTTTACATCAAAGGAAGGAAGCAAATTGGAGAAATAAATTGCTGCAGGGAAATTCTCACTTTTTTTTGTCACGGAAGCTTTACCGCACCTTTAAAAGTGAGTGTCGGTAAATCTGTCTAACTAATTCGTCTAAACAAATTCATGTAACTCGATTCATCTAAAACAAGTTTATCTAATGGTAAATTCGTCCAAGGAACAATTCATCTAATCGCAATTCGTCTAATGTCAAGTGCGTCTAAGGAACAAGTCATCTTATCTGCATTAGAGATTGAATAAAAGAAAAAAAAATTTATACCAACTATTATTAACCAAAAGTAACTACAATAAGTTTGGACGTATTCTATAAAACAAGGCTACACACCTTGGTCAACAAAGAGTTAACTAAAAGTTTATAAAAGAAAAGCCTGTGTTTATTAATGTATGCATGAAGTAACTTAAACTAACCCTAATTAACTTACCTAGATGCTGTCACCCAATAACGTATCGCTGCTGTCACCCAACAACGTAGCTGCTGTCACCCAACAACGTAGCTGCTGTCACCCAACAACGTAGCTGCTGTCAGCCAATAACGTATAGCTACTGTCACCCAACAACGTAGCTGCTGTCACCCAACAACGTATCTGCTGTCACCCAACAACGTAGCTGCTGTCACCCAACAACGTAGCTGCTGTCACCCAACAAAGTAGCTGCTGTCACCCAACAACGTGATTTGGGAATCACTATTACAAACAAAGTACAACATGGTCAGCAAGTTGACAAGAGTGTGAAAATTACAAGCAGAATACTGAGATTCGTCTCCAGAAATTTTGAATACAAGTCCAAGGACATCATCATTCTTTTTCACAAGGTGTTAGTGCTGCCACACTTAGAATTTACTGTTCAATTCTGGTCGCCACATCTAGGTAAAGATATCGATAACATGGAAAGAGTCCAACGCAGAACAACGAAATCGATACCTTAGCTGAAAAACAAGCCGTAAGAATGTCGCCTAAAAGAACTGAGTCTGATCTCTCTCGAGCAAATACGACTCAGGGGGCAACTAATAGAAACATTCAAGTATTTGCATGATTTCAACGACGTACCTACAACGGGACTCTATGAAAGAGGGTTGAAGGTCAATTCAGACCAGGGACAACTCATTGAAAGAGACCTTAGCTAATGATCGGCTGCGAAACAACGGTCAAAAACTCAAGCATGAAGCTCGAAGAATAACTTTAAGTAAGCAGTTCTTCCCGTATTTCATAATCAGCAATTGGAATAGACTCCCTTCTAACGTTGTTGGTGCGGAGTCAGTCAACGCGTTTAAAAATCGTCATGACATACATTGGGAGAAGCATCCGCCACAGCTAAGAACTTCTCCTCCATGACTCCGCAAACTCTTAACAGCCAGAGTTTCCGAGGCCACCTTAATCCGCTTTCTTCTCTTTTCCGCTCCTACTACACAGTTTGGCATCTTTAAGCTCTGCACATCAGTGGCTATTGATCGCGCTTGCGTACATTGAAGATCGTCTATTTGGCTGAGATTCATGTCCCCCTCTTTTTTTCTTCTCTTTTCCCCAGTCCTCTATATCCTGCTAACATAATGGCAAAAGCTTATAGAGGGCAGCGGCGTAAGTTCCGGTGTCTCTTTGGGAATGGGCCTATTAGTTCGTATACTGCCGCCCATCAAATCTAACCTAAATTACTCTAAACTAACCTAACCTTAATTAACTGAGCCTAAACTAAGCTCACCTAAACTTACCTGAACTAAATTTACCTAACCTAAACTAACCTATCCTAAACTAACCTAACCTAAACTAACTTAACCAAACTAACCTAACCTACACGAACCCAACCTCAACTAACTTAACCTAAAGTAAGCTAACGCACCCTAAAGTAAGCAAACCTACCCTAAACCAACCTCACTAAAACTAACCTAACCTAAACCTACCCTAAACTAACCTAACCCAGACTATGCTAAACCAACATAGGTACCTATACTACATTGTTTCTCATATATATATATTTATAAACACGAGCTGTTTATAATCGTTTAGTCGACTCATTGTTGACCAGGGTGTGTTAGCAGAATAATAAATATTCCTTTGAGAACTTCTTTAGAGAAAATGACATCTGAGCTGACGGTTTTTACTTTGAAAGTCATTACTTTCTACAGGAATTTAATGACGCCGTGGGTTACTAGCTATAAAATATTGTTTTATCGAGTTACCTACCGTGTTGGTACGCCTGCTCGTCGCAATTTACACAAACCGGAATTTTTCTAAAATGTATTCTGTCTCACGAGTTTACAGTTGTGTACAAGAGAAAGATTTTATGCCACACATATTCGTATACTTTGCAATCTTCAAGGGTACGTGACCGCTTCTGACGTTAGCAAGTGAAAGAATGTAGTTTTAGCCGACATGCAGAGTATAATGAAAGTGCATGATGCAGCAATATAGTCACCACTAGAAAATTGTGCCAATATATTTAACAATTTCATAACGTTTTTTCTTACCACAGCTCCTTTCTAATTATTACACTTCATTCTGTGTCATAAGGACAAAAGCTGGCCAATTCACGATGCTAGTCGTTATGACTTTTTTTCTAAAGGCATTAGCTTATAGCGGTACGATCAAATAACTGTTATCCGTGTAGTAGATGCAAATGCTAAACGCCAGATAGACTACGCCTACCACACATGTATTTTTATATTCTGCTAAACAGCTACTCGTATTGGCAGTAGCACATCTCTGTCTGATTGGCCCGCGTGTTGTGACGACACGGCACGTGCCTCAGGAAACCTGACCACGGATTGCCGGCCACGGGAGACAGCCAGGATCGATGCAGCATTTCGTAGCCCTATAGCTCAATAAGATCCCTCAAATGAACAGCTCTACCACCATCTTATTCCTTAGGAAGGTATGAAATCTCCATCCAAAGCTGATTATTTTAGAGGCCCTGTCACTTTTCTGGCTTTAAAGTCAAAGTTCGGACTCAAAAGCGTCGGTTTTTCGGTATCAAATGAATGACGGTTGTTTTGGTTCAATTAGGGACTGTGAACCGGAATTCATAAACTTCCGATTTTTCGGCCCCAGCTACTGAAGAAATGAGCTCTTTTGTCTCGCTTCTCGCTCCTATTCATGTTTCAGTCTTCCCCACCGCTTCCCCTTCTAAAAAAAATCTTCTATAAGTAGGTTAAAGCTTTCCAAACTGTACTGTAATGTAATTGTTATACTATGATTATTACTTGCAAATTATTTTATTTTCACCAGCATAGTGTTGCATTTCTTTAATTCTTCATTGGCATACCAACTGAGTCCCGTTTGATTGTCACAGTTCGTAATGTTCACTTAACTTTGCATGAACAAAGATAGTCATTGGGAAAAGAAGGAATTTAAGGGCGCAGATTTTCTATTAGCTATTTCTTATTAGTCTCACTTGCGAGGCTTTTTGCGTCTCATCGGACAAAGGAATAAAGCGTTCTCTTGCGCATTGCTTAATTAATTAGATTGCACTATTTAACTTTTGTGCGTCTCCTAAAATTTGCTGTCTTGCAACGCTGCTTAACCTGGACAATAATTCGAATGTTGACCTCAGCGCCATTTGCTAGCTCGGTGCATCGGCACCCTCGATATCGAGTTTTAATGATTCCGGTCCTTAGTAAGTGCTTTTATTTCGAAATAAATAAGTGATACTGGCTTCATCATGATCACCTGCACTCATTTTTTCGTTTTGATGTCAAAATATACATGATGTAGTTTGAAATGCACGGTTTGCTGGTTATATTACTCTGAAGGCATTTTCTTAAACTTTATGCTGCTTTCTACTTCATGCTTTTCATTTACCAAAGCATGTCATACCGAAAGCTCTCCCCTATTCTGCAGAAATTCGGTAATCTTTGCGTTGAAAAATATCACCACCTGTGAAAGGCAAAACCGCCTGGAGTCACAGCTCGCTAAATGATTTTCGCAAAATAAGTGTCAAAAATGGCATCAAAAGGCCACAGGTTAGTCAAATAATTAGCGTCAGGTCATGGCTGTGACAGCTTGTCACCGACGACAGACGGAAATGTCCGGGGGCTGACGATGTGAAGCTCTGGAGCAAACCTCAATATATTGGGTGGTGCGGCTGGCGCACCGCCTGGATGTGCAACTAAAATGGTTCATAAAACATTGCACTGATGTGTCTCTTATGCTCTGTGCACAGTAGGAGCAGATACATTAAGCGCACAAGATTAATGTTGATTAGCTCTATGGACTTCTGAATGCAGTGTTATAAAGACTTGCCAACCCTCTAACACCCCTGACTCCGTTTAGAGGCATTGTTAACAGTGGAATTCTTACTAGGAAATTCAAATATATTTTAAACGTTAACTGCTATTCTTTATGCTACATGGACCTCGTCCAAAGAAGATCTAAGTCATAGATTCAATTATGCATTATTTTACAAAGTAAAAATTTCCTTTTGAATTGCAGTCTAAGACAGTAAAAAGTCTTTGAATTTCCGTCCACGGCGCTTATCTGCGTCACCGCCACTTTGTGAAAGTATGACTGTCGTGTAGTAGAGGTATGCAAATGACCTACAGAAAGCAAACCATTTTGGTGTCATAAATTTTGGTTTTGTTCCGTGGAATGGGAACGAATGCATGCAATTTTTTTTGGCTACCTACCACATACTGAACGGAATTTGGCTGTCGGGTGTCTCCGGTGGGAAATTTCTCTGCCATTTTAATAAAATTATAAAATATGGCCCCTTTTTCTTATTACAAAACATCGGGTTTGAGTATATTTTCTGTTAAATCAAATACTACAATAATTGTTTTAAGCGTAAAACGCAACGCATGTATAGCGTTATATAGTACTGACGAAAATTAGGTAGAAATGCATGTGAGTAGATGAGACAGACTCCGCTGCAAATGAACACCGACCAGTCTCGGTGTTACGATAATGTGGTAATATAATTAATATACTGATTTTTATACATATATATGTTCTCATCCATTGATCATTTCATGCAATTAATTATTGAGCCGTGTCATCAGAGAAAATGAATAAACATAGCTGTTTTACGAAGATATTTCTCAAACTTAGAGCATAACGATGTTCCATTTTTGACATAATTTAGAAGACTTCTACGTAGAAATAAGGTTCAAAGTTGACAGCTCATGCCTGTTATATTTTTATGGCAAACAAACAGTTGACTCTTCGCTAAGCATTTGAAAATAGATTAATCGCCAAACAGCACACCTGGTGTGTAGAGAGATAGAGAGACTCAGTTGCTACAGAGGATAATGTTTCACGGAAGTGATGTACAAAATAAGTGAGTGCTACGTTTAGACAAGTCTTTTCTGTGGATTTCACAGTTAGAGGGTAATTTCTGGGGAAGCGTATTCTTAATATAAAAAGGATAATATAATAATATAATATAATATATTAAATTATTATTATTATTATTATTAATATAATATATTATATTATATTATTTATAATATAAAAGCAAAAAGCAAACGTTTCGGATAAAAATAAATCCATCTTCAGTGCTGAAAACAAAGAGTGGAATATTCTGTGGAATATCATGAACCATACAGAGGAAAAAAATGTGCTAGGTGTTAGCCGATATTCTTCAGAGAATAGCTTACAATTTTCTTATTGTTTTCAAGTTGAAGAGTTGTGAACTTCTTGAGTGAGGAAGGAGTTTCCCATGATATGAATACAGTCAATGGGGAGACAGGCTGAATCTTTTGGCAGTCCCTTANAGAAAGACTCTCATGCAAACGCCATCCATTAGTTGAATACAATGAAGGGTGGTTCGATAGGTTCCGAATTTTGCAACTGAGGTCTTGTTCAAGAAAGAGGGAGTGAGCCTCGGCATGATGCTGGTACAACTAAGATTGCGCGCTTCCCCCATTTTGGGTGAGCCTGAGATCTGCTCTCAGTGGGAATAATTTTTAATTTCTCGCTATTGGCCTTTCTCTAGGAATGGGCCCGATGTTATCTCCACTGCCAGTAACCCAGTGTAGTACATAATAAAGTTTTATTGCATAATTAGTCACGTCATGAATCTTCACAGTGTCTGCACTGAAATTCATTCTCAATAGTTCGAGCTGTCACAAATAGCTCCCAGAAAGTCCTGCGTATCACAATATTTCATGGACATCATAGGACTCGAAGAAAGTGACTGCCACTGCGCAACCGATATTGAAGCTATAATACCTGCTGCCTGTATCTAGCGCCTTCCGAAAAGAAATGAGTTTTATCTGTTGGATAATCTCCAGCTGGAGCATGCAGTGTTTCGTTGGAAAGCGTAACTACAGTAACATCAAGGTTAGGAGTCAGTGAAGAAAAATATCCGGTCTTTCATACATCGTCCGAAGAAATGGAGTCTCGGTCAGGACGTGAACGTCCGTTCCCTAGGAAGAAAAGTGACCAACAATGTCTTCAGAAAAAATGCAAAATTCTATTATTGTAAGACAACAGAGATCTAGTGTAAGTGCTATATAATTCGTAGAAGTGAGGTTTCCTCTAAAAAATAATAGTATCGGAAGTGTTGGGGTAGTATATGGCATTCATTTACGTGATGGCACAAATTTGTGTTATAACTTGTGTAAATGCTAAATGTACCTACCCACTGCAATGAGCATAATGAATCATTTATTCACGACCTTCTACCGACCTTCCTATAACTGAAGCCATGACTATGTGCTTCGTGTTCTATACTTGAACTCTTGATGGGGTTTGGCAGTCGACATGCGTACTCCTGCGTTGGTTATTATAGGTAACATCCTCTGGATAGATTTCCATTCTTTTTGCAAAGTTCCTACAGGTTAACTTCACTATCACTCGCCATTTAATGATCAGTCGAATTTTACTTGGCCATGCTTCGGGTCTTCCACTGGGTATAGGAAAACCACACCTGTGAAAAACACCCGGAAAAAAGCCCCGGTAGAAAAGAAAAGCCTAGTACCTCACGTATACTTATTATCTCGACTTCGCCAAGCGTGACAGGGATGTACAGATAAACAAACAAATGTATGGATAAATGCCCAGTTGTCATTTTTATTTTGTAGAAGCAAGAATGAAACTCATTGATAGTATTCTTCTGTCTCTACCCTCAAGGCCTTTGGGAGAAATAAATGCGCTGCAGCTGATGCCCATATGTTTACTTGAAAAACTATTGGGTGCCAAACTTGTCAGTTGAGACGATGTTTAGAACCCTGGTCCATTTTGAGCTGGAATTTCTTGTCGGGATTCGTGTTCGACACTGCAGATCTGCAACCGTTTAAGTCAGCTATTTATGGCTTTCTGATTGATCTTCGTTAACAGCGCTTCGGGTTGCCTGGTGTTACATGAAGTGTCATTCGTGCTTCATTACCTGTCCGTAGAAATTAGAGCGCGTGTAGGTTTGATCAAACAATATAATAAATGCAATCATGGATGTATATGTTAATGCACGATATAATAAATGACCACTGTCTAATTATCGGTTTTTATATCTGCCCTTTTTCTGCCACACTTGAAGAAAGCATGGAGGCAGTATTAAGAGGAGTGCAGCCTCTTTATTTACCCTACGAGAGCGTTTCAAGTAAACAATTCCCCAGAACTGAGTAAGTGGCGTATCCAATTGGAGAGCGGCATTACCTCACGGAGCCTGTATCATAAGGAGTCCTGGGTTCA
>LQNS02278157.1:12367377-12394308 GCA_001587735.2 Parhyale hawaiensis
GGGTTCAGAGTTTTATAGCTATTAACCATTAATTAAATTTGGAGCGGCTGGAGCTATGTAGCTGAAATTTGTATCCTGTATACCAACTTGTGATGAAAATAGCAAAGTGAGGACTGTGACATCAATAGTCGGACACAATTTTCTTGCAAAAAATACTGAAGAGCTGCCTGTCTGTGTCTTCCTTAATCTGTGCTCGCCACGGCCTTCGGTACACTGGGAGCAGCTTAGCGAGTCCAAACGCCCGCTCACGCCATTTGAATCAGCCATATGTGGACTCGCAAAAAGAGAGCTCAAGCTTCCTCCTCCCAATACTACCTCCGTGAAAGAAAGTAGAGAAGTGAAAATAAAGCCAGGCTGCAAATAATAGTAATAGTATACAACAACTTTATATGCACTGAAAATAGCAAAGTCTTCCCTCAGCAATCTCATGTATCCTGATTTCTGGTTTGTTCGACTGATGATTTCGTTGCATTACTTATTATTCCACTTTTATTTCATTTACGACCAATTAGCTTTTCGCTGATATCGGTATCCATGATACCGGGTCAAAATTAATATTTTAAGTGAGGATTGTCTGCCTGCAAAAAAAAATCATGTCAAAGAAAGGAAAAAAAGTTTCACTTCTCAGCAGGCATGAAGCCGAGGACGCTCATCGTTCTTTTAAATTGGCATTTAAATTACGAATGTCTGACTGGAGAAATATCACGAACTTATCGCAGTCATGTTTAGCTGCTGGATATATTAGTACAATTATATATTTGTATGTATTTTTAGGGTCACGTACTTAGCAAAACAGATACGCGAAAATATGCCAAGCTGGAGATTTTTTCGATCCTGTTCCGTAATAATTGAATGCAGAGGTTACAGGTTGCAGAAGATGGCCAAAGCTGGAATCTTCATCCTAATCAATATTTAATGCACTTCGTACTTTGCTAACGTTGAAATCCTCTCAATGAAGATCTTTACAGTTTCTCCTAGCGCTCTCATGGAGTCTGTTATTTATTACTTTTTCCCTCAGAACTATATTACTTTCAGTTCATGAGATGCAAATTGAGTAGGTGGTCAATGAGGTACAAGAGAAGCAATTTTTCATGGAGGTAATCTACAGTATGCTGCCTCTGTGCTATCTTTAGGGTTGTATTAGACGCAATAATTATTTATTCAAACTTATTTTCTTCTATTTACAAAGCAAATTTCGCTTGGAAGCGAAATTTCGATGAACTGAAACAATATCACTACACATGTATGAAGGTTACAAGGTGGGAATTAAATTCCGTGATATTTGCATGCTTGGCAACATAAGCTCAATTTTTTCGCGCATTATCTAAGGGAAGAGAGGAGTGTGCCATAGACCGCAACAGTACTTGACTCTGAGGTCCCAGTGGCCTCTGACGCTGGCGGCCAAAATGGGATTTTCTCAAGAGCTATTATGAACATGTCCTGACACGGTCATGCAGGCAAGCTCCCTAGTGCGTCCCCGCCGTATCCAAGATATTTTCTCCACCAGAAAAATGGTGGGTATCTCGGAATTTTTCCTTCAGTGTTAGATAGGCGGAAAAGAATAGCTCATGAGAAAAATCCCATTTTTCTGTTGCCGACTTTCGGCCGCCAGCGTCAGACCTAAGGGTCAAGTACTGTTGCGGTCTGTGAGTGTGATATTCAATAAATTGAAACAGAATGCACTCATCTCTTAGGATAATTTGAGTTGGCCGTTATAGTAATTCCTTCATAAGCAACTAGTAACGTACTTATGATCAACGATGAAGTGCCGTCACAAACTTCTCTACATAATTTCTCACTGCACGGTACTCTAGTAGTAATAGTAATGACTAGCGGAACACGTGGAAATTATACACGGTTTGTTAATGTTCTGTTATTGTTGTTGTTGTTGCCATCGTTGGGTCCACCACTGCCAGCTTGGGGAGGAGGCTCTGGAGGGGCCCCAGACAGAGGGGAGAGAAAGTTGAAGAGAGAAAGAGAAGCGAGGAAGCGTGAAGCCCAAGCGGGTCCAGACAGAGACTGCTCACCGAAAGATCAATGGGGTGACCAGAACACGATAAAAAGTGACGAATAGACTGTTCATCAAGTCTGTAGAGTTGACAAGAGAGATCATCGATCCGTCCCACTCGGAACTTATAATCCTCTAAGACCGAGCAGTGGTCATCTAGAGCGTAGCTGGGAGAGGATAGATCGAAAATAATCTGGGGAGTAGAGACTCCTCCGCACAGAGAAGAGGGCATTGATAGCCCAGAACTCTCCTGGGGGGATATGTAATTGCAACAGCGGAGGTGTATAATGCACTCAGGGCAGTGCGGTACTGGTCGGTAGCGAGAATCCTATCTTTAAGAAGGGGAGCGATGGCTATTGCAAATTTTGATTGGATACTGTATCGAATACTGCGAAGGCCGGAGGGTGCTGTGATAGTGCCGTGGGCAGGATGATGTACTTGTGATGTGCTGAGGAGATACTATTTTGTCAGCAACTCCAGATTGCGGCCAACTGGTAGGGTTTAGGTCTCCTGGTGGATGTGATGCGCCTAAGCCATGCGGCGGAACCCGGTGACTATGCGCAGGGCTGCATTCTGTACCGCCTGCAGCCTACTCACGGCGGTTCTTGAGACATTAGGAAACCAAACCGGGTCAGCGTAAAGCATGACGCTCCTGATGAGGGCCCGATAGGTCAGTAGTAAAGTCTCTCTCTGTTGTCCCCACCTTGCGCCGACCAGCGAGGTGAGAATCCCCAGGCGGGAGCAGCATCTGTCGCGAACAACATTCGCGTGAGCAGCAAGAGTAAGGTGTGGGTCGAGTGCCACACCCAAAATTTTTGGGTTGCGCTCCAGGGTGAGGTTCATCGCACCCATCTTGACTGCTGGGTCCGTCCCGGATTGATGAAAGTGTAACATAAACAATGTGGAATGGGTCTTGGAGTGAGAGACGGTCAAGGCTCTCTCTCGTGCCCAGACCTCGATTGTCGAGGCATGGCGTGACAGGCTCGTCGCTGCCTCCGGAATACGATTAGCCGACGATAAGACGGTAAAGTCGTCTGCATACGGAGAGTTGACGTCACCAACCTGGGGAAGGTCGTTGACATAGTAGCTAAAGAGCAGCGGGGAGATCACCGAGCCCTTAGGAACTTCTGCGTGCACGGGGCGGAAAGGCAAAATTTACCCGCCCATAGGCAAGAGGCGCGGCGCCCACGTAGGTAGGCAGAGCCTACCTACGTGGTTAACCTAATGAGGTTATTAGGTAGGCCTAAGCGCATGATCTCGGTTAGCAGATGGTGGTGGGAGATCGTATCAACGGCCTTGGAGAAATCCACTGTTCAAGCTATCGACCGGGTAGGGTCGATAGCTTGTACAATGAGTTGGACTAAGGGAAGAAGGGCTGAGGTGGTCGACCGCATAGAGCAGAACCCGTGTTGGGAGTCTGACACCTTCAAGAACTCCGCAAGAAACGGAAGAAGCAAGAACTCCAGGATCTCCACCGCGAGACAAAGCAGGGATATCGGACGGTAGGATTACTGTCGGAGAGTCGTTCGCCAGGTTTAGGGATGGAGATAATGTTGGCTGCCTTCCAGACACTCGGCATGTTAGCATGCCCCTGGCATTGTCCCATGCAAAGATTGAAGAGAGTGGCCAGGAACACGAGACCGTGGGGCCAAGATGTTTGATGCGTAGGTGTGTCAGTCCATAGGGCTCACGGCCGAGGAATTACTTGAGGCTCGGATAGAAGCACCTACTTGTTGAGGAGTAAACAACTTCTGGTCATAGTCCAGAGGCAGCTTGCGAATTCTTCTCTTTAGAGCCCGAATTCTTTTTTTAAGATCCCGGTCCAGAAGCGGATAGGTGCCCATGAATTGTTTGCAGAAGCCGGTGGCTACTTCACGGGCAGATGACGACTGAGTGCCATCGAAAGTGATGGGTTGGTTAGGGGCGGCGGATTTACGTTTGCTCGACAAACTACGAAAAATTAAAATTCCACAGTAGGGAGAGGGGAGATCTGTGACGGCACCGTACCACTGTGTCGATCCGTGCCTTCCTGGCACAGGCTGTCAAGGCATTCGTGGTGTCGGCTTCGAGATCAGGAAGGTTGGGGTGATTGGGGTCTCGAGTGTGGAGCTCATGCTCACCCGCTCCTGAATCAGTTCCCTGGCCTCGTCCGACTGGGCAGGAATGGAAGATCGCCGACATCCTGCCGGGATGCAGTGCTTTGACGCCTTGAGAAGAGTACTTCTATAGGATTTCTCACCCTGCGCGCAGTAGGTGGAGAGTGGTAGCTCCCGAAAGGTTTGTTCGGCGAACTCCGTGAAACTCTCCCAATCGGTCATATTATAGTTTATGAACATTTTCCGGGAATAGGGAGAGCAGGTGAGAGGTAGTCAATGCAGATCGTTATAGGTAAGTGGTTAGAACTTAGTTTAATGCAAGTTGACCACGTGGCCGAGGGAACCAGATGGGCTGCTATGATTGATAAATCAGGAGAAGGGCGTCCCTCCGGGGGTAGCGGCATAGGAGTGCCTTCATTTAGCAAACATAAGGGAGAGGTGCAGAGAGTTTCAAAGAAGTCCTCTCCCTGGCCATAGCCCTATCACACTCCGTGACGCTATACCAGCCGAGGTGATGAGCATTCACATCGGCAAGGATGATAACATCATCCTCATGACGATGAGACAGATGAGAAGTGAGTCCTGTAATTCAGAGGGCACGACGTGGTGGGGGTAATGTAAATGTTAATAATAACAAGAGGTAGCTATATCCAGGAGGAGTCTAATTCCCTCATATTCCACGATGGCGTCACCGGGAACAGGCGAGAAGTGTCGAAGTTCTCATAAGAGACGGAATGCCGAACCACCAGAGCCAAGCCACCCCCACGCCCCCCCGTGGGCGATATGCCCTAATTAGCTTGTAATTTTGGAAAATAGGCGAAGGAACTTTGCTGATAAGCTTTGTCTCTTAGATAGCCGCGACCAGGATCTGCTCCTTGGTTAGGAAGTCGTCAAGTTCGCTTCTAACGTGGCGTAGGCTATTGCAGTTAAGCTGGAAGAGGCCAACCAAATCGCTGCACCTAAGCTAGGGCCGGCGGTGGAGGCGGGCTTGGTGTCCGTCGAAGTGGTCGGCTCACCCGAAGTACATACTGGACATGTCCAGTCTGAATAGTAAAAAGAGGACCTGGCCATCCCCGAGCAGCGCTTGTGTACTCAGAGATTACAGATGGCACATGGAAATGTCCACCCTCGTCGGGGAACCTCGGTTGAGCAAACGGCACAAGGTCACGGACCTGGATTGGGGTGCACGTCACCACAAAGGAGAAGCAAAGTGACAAGTAAAGTAGAGGAGATGCTAGCCAAGTTGAGGGGCAGCTCCAGGCCAGCGAGAAGAGCCTCAAAAAGAAAAGGGTAGCAAGTACAGCACAGCAAAAGGGAGAGAGGACAGGGAGGCAAGGAAGGACCCCTCGATGGAGGGAGTGTGTGCCCTGTTTGGCCCATCTGGGCGTAGTCCAACTCTGAGCAGTGCACCACCTAGTCCACCGGCGGCGGCCGCGCAGTGCCGCAGTCTAGACTCCGAGGCAGGGCAGGTTGGAGCAGTGTTAATGTTCTCACTTTATAAAGTGTAGCAAACCTATGCCTGGTTATTATAACTCATTGAAGCCTGACCTAATGCAGCTCTTCTTACCTGACCTACCCCATAAAAAACACCCGTCATTAAATTTTTATTTAGGGCGCCTAACCTCAAGTTTGCTGCACACGAGAACGTTTCTCCCTGCCCTTCTGATTACGCTACCAGGGATGCAGATTCGTCTCAGCTAATATTATTATGTTCAAAAACTGCTTAAACTCTGAGCCTCCGCGGCAGCTATTCTGCTACAGCGAGGGCCCGTTGCTCACTTTCGAATCTCTCTCGTAATTTCTACTGAGTTTTAAATTCTCAATAGTTCCTATTTGGAAACGGTATATGTTCATAGATTAAGCCGTTATTACGCACACAGAATCATCTGTTCCAATAAGTGATGCGCTGTCGTGTTCCGACTTGTGTGCCGCGGACTTATTGTAGCCCGTGTATATTAAGTCGTAGCCGTCTATCCTAAGTCACCCTACGACGCCTATCTACAGTAGATACTAAGATATATCACCGTTGGATATCGCAGATGTTTGCCCAGTAACGTTTTCACCTTAGAATACCATGATATGCATCGACATAAAGACGAGATAAAAACAAATATAGTAGTTTCATTCTTCGAAGGTACATTACTCTTCTTGTATATGCATAAGCCTTCTCTAAGCTGTGTTTCTCATCGTATCAAGATAATAGTTCTATAGCGTGACCCGTGGATGTTCTTTAACGGATCAAGTTTCTACTCTATTTTATTCGATAGCTTCGCCCCAATACACACCAGACTAAGCCCATTTTTTCAATAATGAATTGAATTGAAGTGAATTGAATTATTGTGATAAGTTTACTTGATTTCCTTAAATATCATAAATTCACCTTGAAATTCTTCAAAAAAATTCTTTAGAATGAAGCTGTCCAGAGCAGCTTGCTTAACCCCGTATCCAGACTACGGATTTCTCATATTTGGATCGTCATGCAACACAAACAAAGTGACAATTCTACGAATTGGAAATACATATGCATGATACGTGTAAAATGAACTTCTTGTCTTTGTATCGAAACAGAGTGCAAATTCTTTCAAGAGCAAGCCGAAAGAAAATAACAATGTATGAACTTCCTTCTCACGAAAATCATAGCTTCATGTATGTTGAAGTTTCCGCTTATAGTGGAAAACGTAACGTGCAGACACATGGACGGACATACACACCGACGGAGCCTCAATTATAATGTAGACTGGTGAACTCATGCGTGAAAAAATTATCGCAATAATCGATAGGTTTGCTCTCTTCTCTGACTTACCATTTCTACATTTTCCCGCTCACGTTTAGTAGCAGCTCTTATTCTCTTCTATGATCTTTCTGCTTCAAGTCTTTCTTGTCACTGTGTCGCATAGGCGCTTCATCTCTCTCCATTGGTAGCACGTGTTGGTTGTTGAGACTGTAGTAGTCTTCTTCTTCTTTTACGTTCCTTATCCTCTTTCTTAATTTAACGGGCGTCTTCCATGGTACAGTCCTGAGTAAAACACTACAATAAACTTAAATGTAACTCCAGTCAACTTACATGCAATGTGAGTGTACCGTATCCATGATACTGTCGTCCATATTAAAATATCTGCTTCACTGAAGGGTTGGAATTTTAGCCTCTGAAGCGAAATCTGTTCTCTCAGAGAAAGACAGTAAGCTAGAAGTAATAATTGTCCAATGCCTGTGAAGTCATTGTCTACTGTCCGTCGTGAGTGCTCCGTTGATCATCTGCCGAATTTATTCACGACCTAAGAGAAAAAAGTTATAGCACCAGACTCCACAAGGTGCATACGGTATATGTTGTTCCGATTTGAAGAAGTGTTTCAAGTAAGAAGTGCATTCAGATAAAGGGAAAAGGATCCCACTTTCGCCATCTTCTGCAACCTGGTCATCGATCTCTATGAAAACGTAACTTAATTGCAAAATCTGTAATCTGGCCTATTCCTCGCCTATTTCCTCAAGAGAGGACACGAAATAACTAAATACACGAACCGTTTTATTACATGAGGATAATTAACTGCAAGTTTTGCATGAGTAGCACCGTTTGTATACCTTGGCTAAATGACAGTGGTAGATATCAAAAGGTTACGAATTTGTTGGGGATTGTCTATGAAAACTTCTGCCTATTACTTTGCGTAAAGTACGTGTCCTTTGGTCTTCTTTCAGTGCAAGCTTGCTTTATGAACGGATTCATCTTTGATGAGAAATATCTGTTGGTCTTGTACAATAACTTATAGTCATAGGTAAAAATCACTTCCAGCAACAACGAAATACTAACTGCAAATAACGCCATGGATAGTCGCTTCATCTACAGCATAACCATACTTACCTTAAACTTTAATACACTTTATTCATATGCTTTGCGACTCGCATTCTCCCCGGTTCTCTCACGGTAAATCCCCAAGCCATTGCCTTCGCAATACCATTGACTCGCTCAGTATCCCATCTCCTGCACAAGCGTACACCTCTCCTCTGTCATTAATTACGAAGTTATTTCTTTAACACTACGTTAAGAGCAACTAATCGCTGGTGAAGACGATAGAGGGTCACTTGCAACATTAAGGAGCCATACGCTGATGGTGGCCTCCATTATCCTCTTACGAGTAGTGTAGTAATGGCCTACATCATTACTCTCCTAAAAAGATGAAGCCCATTATGAAGAAACGATGCATGTTAGCTTGCTGAAACTTAGGCCTTTGTGGACTACTGTAAGTGTAGAAGGTTATAGAAGGAGCCAGTATGGAGGGACAAACTAGAAACATAATAATAATCCAGGTTTATAGCAGCAAAAGGAACCTGTAACGTTAATTAGTGGTGTATGTTTTTTGTAGCGATAGAAGGCAAATATATATACCGTATATCTTTTAGTAAAGAAAAATTGAATATATATGTATATCTCTGATCTGCCATGCGATGTAAGAAGTGCCATTCTCTGAATTAATTATGCAAATGGTCATATTTTTGCTTTTTGATCATAGCTCAGTATCGATAATTCAACATTATTATGATTTTAACTTGAGTATGATTCGGTGCAGTCTATCAGAATTTTGTTTTCCCCAAGGGTCATTGGATGAGCCATAAGCCATAGGGTTAGGTTATTGTAAGTTCGTCTATCTTATGTTATAAGGAGCAGCGCCTCCAGGAAGACCCTGTATTTTACTTAGTATTAGCTAGGCCTTCGGGACGTTTGTTTTTCATGCCCGCTTTGCTTCCATCCGATTTGATACTGTAACTGATCTTACTTTCGTCTGTTTTTCCTCTTCTTTCCTGAATTGTTCTTCCCATCCACGTTGATCCTGTATTGGCACACCTTCGCGCATGGGTTCCACATCTCTATCGACATACTGTATGTCCCTTCTTCCTCTGTGAGATCGCCTTTATGGTGGACACGGAGGCTTAAGCGACTCAATAATAACATGAATAATCATTTTTCTCGTGTGCATCTTTTCACTGGAACTACTTGTGAAGTGATGATAGCATTACTCTCTTTATTTCTTACCTTAACCAGCCATTCAAAGTGAAATAAACAAAGTAACTTTTATCCATGAGCACTTGCAGGGCCTACACAAGAAAACATATCGTCTTACACTGCCATTGTTCAGTATGTTTAATTTTTTATCAGTTCATGTAGTGAATTTCAGGAGTACAGTAAACCCATACAAAGTTATTGACGTTACAATCACATTTTGTTCAGCATTCCATCTCAATTTTTCTACTAAGAAGCAATGTGCCACGTTTTGTGAAGACACCGATATATAGTTTGTAAAACGGCTGACGTAAATACCAGAGAATAACAGCTCTCGGCAGATGCAGTTAATGTAACAACTTAGAGGTCTCGTTCTTGGAAGTTCTTTTGGAAACCGTACTCAGTTCCTTACAATGGCTGGCATCTTCTCCTGATCATAAAACGTTCTGTTATGCGGTTCCATTGGAAACCTGAACGCCTTTTCGAACTTTTCATTCGGCACTTTATGGGGAAAACAAGTTTTTGCTTCGTATAGCGCCGAAAGCCCGTCTTCGAAGAAGTGAAATCGAAATCGATAGAAAAGACCGATATCCGATAGCGTTCAGGCGCAACTGCAGCGGCGAGACACCGCCGTGGCAATCGTTCTCTTAGACCTGGAGAAAAACTCATGGCCGTCAGTTCGCGTTCTCTTCTCGTATACATGAGATAGAATAAGCAGTAAATTTTTGTTATGACTCCATGAAGTAATAAAGTGATCACGCTTCTTTACACACTGTTCATTTCACAGTTTTTGCTTAAATGACTTTTCGATTACGTTATCATGAGACCTCTGGCCCATTGATGATCGTATAACGCCTTACACTGACATAGATACTCCACAACATAACGGCCTAGATTTCATGTACTGACCTTTGTAAACTTTATTTCAAATAATTTACGGTATGGAGTTCAACTGTCTGCTGATGTTGATCAATAAAAGTTTATGCTCAGTGTTTTACTCGCAGACAACGAGATGATTATCTTCCTCTACAACTATGGACAGTTTCTATGTCTACTCCTGTTGTTTGAGATATTTCCTGAAAAACCTCGTCGTCTTAGCATTAGAAACATTTCTAGATGCAAAAAAATGAGACGTCTTTTCAACTCCGACCAGAAGCCAGGCCGCCTACCATAACGGCTTTCATGATTAACACATCAGTGACGCAGAGATCCTTGCTGAGATGATAGCAAGTAGGCTATGCCGTTGTCCCTCAGGTATCCTTTGTAATGGCAGATCTGGACCTATGCCTGAAAGTGCATCAGATTTTTGATACTTTGTCAGGATTCCATGAAGCAGGTATACAGTCCCACTATCCCACTATTTTGGCAACTGCCATACTACTGTATCAAAGCGTCCGTACTAGTGCTCCGTAAACTAGTATTAATCTTTTCCTGTGTGAATAGGTATTGTCGCATAAAGCATATGCTTGGCTTTTAATTACTTTCACATTCCTCATAGTATTTGTTGTTTTAAATGGTAATGACAAACAATCCCTCTTGTAGCGAAACCAATTATTTTCTCTATTAACTATTAGCAACAAGTCCAGCTTCTAAAGAATATTTTTACTGTGCAATTCTTATTACTAAGCAGTTATAGCACCAGAGAGCGGCATTAGCTTTTACATTTACATTTTGCCTCAATGATAGTTTGGTTTTTGCCAGGTATGACTTTGTTCTTGACTATGAACTATTCACAATCAAAGCTGACACAAATATCTCTTAAAAATTGGAATACAGTCTTCTACAAGGCCGCATGCGCGAGCGCTTTTTTTTTTTTTTTTTGTTGCTCTTTACCTTATATATTTNTCATGTTTTCATCGTGTTTGTCTGTCTGTCACCAAGATAACACAAAACGTTCTCAATTTACAGGGATTGTTAGGTATGTTAGGAGGAACAGATGATTAACTTTTGGTGAAGATATGTCCATCCATTTGTTTGTTTGTCTGCCTCATTTTTCTCAATGCCATAACTCAAAAACTTATGGATGGATTTCTATGTAATTAACACGAGTTGTTAGGAATATAACAAAGAGTAAATGACCAAAGTTTGGTAATGATCCGTTTGTTCGTTCGTTTGTCACTGGTTTTAATTATGTGCTTGTTAGCACAATAACTCAGACAATATGGATGTATCTTTTTGAAATTTATAAGGGTTGTTATTAATGTTGAAAGACATAAATGATTTTGGTGCAGATCGGTTTGTTCGTTTGTATGTTTGACTCATGTTTGTCATAACGTTTGTTTGCAGTATAACTCAAAACGTTATGAGCGGATCTTCACGAAAATTGCACAAGCTGTTATTACAATCAGAAGACACAAATGATTAGATTTTAGAGTTTATACAAAAACAATAATTATTATTATGGTTCCAGAGCCAATTTAAATTTTTAGCCACCGTTGCCTCTCTTGGCATAGATATGCGCTCTCAGAGTGCACTAGTTTTATGTGTATTATCGTCGTTGACCCTATTTTTGGCGCTTGCCGACAATCTTGACTGCTAAGTTAAAATATTGCTTCTCTCTTGACGTCTTGTTGGTCGCTGTTTGTTAGGCTAATTATTAATTTATCAAATTCAGATGTCAGAGTTTTTTAATAACATGTATCAGCTGGAGGAGTGAGTAGAACTGTCAATGGTTTTTTGACCCCTGCTTAAGGAGCTGTTTACTTATGAAAACTCTGCGCCACTGGGAAATTATTGGCTATTCCCATACGTCGAACACCCGCTTCCGAGTCCCTGTCATATTGTAACGTATTAAAATCACAGTTGATGTTGTCTTCATAGTACGGTACGACGCAGTAAAATTCTATCAATAGGCTTTCGACGTACTATTTTTATGAGTAGTAGGGTGACTTGATTCCTGGCCTTTCACTGCGTAGTTTATAACATATGATAGGTACTTAATAGGGTTATTCCAACTGAAATGGCAAGATTATGCTAAGCAATAACAATTAAGTCCAAATTCTAGTTATGAAGTAACGTACTGTACTATGTACATGGAGCTCAGTACTGCTTGCTGTTTTGGTAGTGGCAGTACGTCAGTTTGCTGCTACTACAATCAATAAAGGTGTAGATCTATGCAGTTCATAGCAGATTCAAATCATGATTGCCATAAAGCTACCCATATACGAGAAGCTGGTCGATATTGCAATAGTTCTGATATATTTTTAGTGTAGAAGAAGTTGCCCATAAAGGGGGAAAGGAAAAAATTACTGTTCTGCACAATCGGGGAAAACTTTGCCAGAAGCTCCTTAAAATGCCCAATATCGCTTTTGAATACTTCGATCAGAATACGTTATAAAGCTCAGCATAGTTATACGCTCTGAAGCAAGTCACTTCGAAATGTCTGTGGCAAACAGATACAAGACACGCTAGTCGGTTTTCTGCATGTAAATGTAAGGCAAATGACACGTGGTACGGGAAGTGTATATAGAACTGAAAAATTTATAAGCTATAGTCAAACTAGCGAAAAGAGTCAGATGGGCGCAGCTAAGAACGCAAAGCAACTTGGCCAAATCTCACTTAAGCGCGTGGTATGACTTGTCTCAATCGATAAAATTATATTTATATCCGAATACTCAAAGTGCATTAGTTAGTAGATTAGATTTGGCAATGCTGCGTTCAATTCAGCCCCGCCCGTGAAAGATTGCATACACTGGTTTGACTATATATATATATAGCGAAGAACAGCATAGCTGGACTGTGAACAAACGAGGGTGGATGAAGTATTTCTCTTTCCTGTTTAGAAATTCACGCTCATTCTTGCTAGTTCGCTGCAACCAATAGGTAAAGAAATACTTTCGGCAAGTGGGCAGAGATACTGTAACAATTGCTATCAGATTTACACTCTGTGTACAGCATAGCACTCCCGCGCGTATGAGCATCACAGCGTGTACATCTGCTGGATTTCATTAAGAGTAATCATCATCAGCGATAAATGCTCAAAGGATGCTATCAAAAGCTTTACTATCAATAGTGCGATTTTTTTTTTGTATCGCCTATATTATTAAAAAATATTTATCACACGTATGAGCCATGATATCTTTTTAATTGCAAGTTCACTTGGAACAATTGTGTCAACATTCATAGGTATTAATCGCCCGCATCTTCTACTGTACCTGTAACTATTATATAAGAGCATCAGTAGCAGAAACGGTACGATCTTTCAAGCATTGTGACGTCTGCTGCATTTTTAACCCATTTCCTGAAATTTGATGGGTTGCAGTTAATTATTGTTAGGTTATTATTTACAGTGTAAAACCAAATGTAAAAATAAAATTTAACTCAGTTATAGAGCCGTTGTACATATATGGACAGTTGTTGCATGGGCTTTAAGTTTCTAAGAGAATGGTAGAGTGAAAGCCACCATAGCCATTAGAATTATTGATATAGGTCCAAACAATTCCGCATCAGTATATCACGGCATAGGTTTCATTACATGTAATGGTGCTCTCTTTTGTAACCCGTAGACAACTGTTCAGGTCTTCAAAGTCCGGCGAGCCATAAACGAGCTAGCGGCACTTAATTTAAAAGCAGCGCATTTTCAGTAATGGGGTAAAATGAGTCTTGAAATCAATGAACCATCCACGCTGTACTGTACCTTCAAAACTGGTAATTGAAGACATTATGATCGGTTTAGCTACTTTTTTTATTTCTTCCCCATGCAAATATTTTTGCCTCTGCAGCTCCGGTTTTTTAAAATACATAGTTCTATGTATACCTAATGTTTAGTTTAGCGATAACTTAGAATAGTTGTGTACATATCTGTAGAATCGTCAAGTTCCATTGACTCGGGGTAGTGAGTGAGCAGCATGTTTGTATCAAAGTAAAATCTCCCGTTCTTTAGAAATATGCACCAGAAGTTTTTTCTTTCATCATGAGTGTACACTGCCAGAACTGGTCCATTCAGCTTTTGCGTGACCTGCGTATAGTTCAGTAATATTCGTCTATACACTGTCTAACAGTTACCATAGAATATGAGATATATTAAAAACCAACATTTACAACCTACAGTTGTACCCATAAAACTACGATGATGCTTTCCGAAATTTTAATCGCGATTTTCAAGGTGTCGCAATTTTGGAAGCGTCTTAAGGAAGAAACCTGGGGCTGCGGCAACACACTTACTAATACTACACGCAAAAAAAAAAAAAACTACGGGATGCACAAAATATTTTCTAATAAACCGGAATAGTATTGCCTTAAAGAAAAAATAAATTCGTAAGCTTTGCATTTGGGCCCATTCGTTCATTTATGAATTATGGAAGTAAATGGTGTGTGGTTTTTATTAATGCCATTAATGCAACTCAAACAGAACTTTTACTGTTCAATAAAAAATGTACTTTGCCATATGTACTTCAGTATATTACAGATTTTGCGGCCATAGGCAGGCGCAAACTTTTCTTTAATGCGCAGAGCGATAAAGTGTCATATTTTTCTGCTAGTTCGAATAGCTCAAAAGTAAAACTTCTTTGGAAAAGGCGGAACACACGCGCAGATTTCTAGGGTATATAAAACTAAAACCATGATAAGCCTACAGTCTCTATACTGGAAAATAATCTATTTCAAATTGACATGCAATGTATTAGCGATTAGATATTGACAGTATATTAAGAAATTTACTAAACACTGGATGTATTACTAGTTAACCTATTGTATACATTGTCAACGTTTTCAAATCTGTAGGGTAGAAAAAGTATAAGTCAAAGTAAAATCGTTGATCTAACTAATGATTACTCAATTTATATTTATATTTATATTATATTATATTTATCCTGCCACGGTCTATAGGAAAACGATAGGAAGAAATTTGAGCCTTGAAGATAATGCGACGATATCCATACTACCTGGTCGCAATTGGGCAAACTTGGGGACGGCTGATCAGTAAGTACCTCAGCCCACCTGTATGAACGTGTTCTTACCTGTAAAAGGTGAAACGGAAAGTCACTTGATACGTCATAGCTATATATATATCAGCTTAAAGACGCAACTGACAACGGTGGCCCTTTCGGCGGCGATGACTGTTAAGTAGGTTGGGGTTAGGTTAGGCACGTTAGGTTAAAATGTTAGACGTAGTACGTTTAAGACTTAAGACAGTTAGGGAATCCGTAGAGTACGTTCTGTTCACGACAATTGCAATGACTGCGCCGTAATTAGGCTGCCGAACTACGTAAGTCCGGTGTAAAACGCAATATTGAACGTTCCACAACTACTGAGCAGCCCTTAAAGAGTTGATAACAGAGGAAAACAGGGGTTTTACTCAGGTACTAATTATCTGTTGCCATTTAATGACGACTTGGGCCACTAGTATGTTTATTAGGACTAGACTCCCTTCCGATGTTGTTAGTGCGGAGTCAGTCACCGCGTTTAAAAATTGTCTTGACATACATTGGGATTGGCATCCTCCACAGCTTAGAACTCCTCCTACAAGACTCGCAAACTCATAACGGCCAAAGCTTCCGAGGCCACCGTAATCCGTCTTCCTCTCTCCCGCTCAAACTACACAGTTTGACATCTCCAAGCTCCGCATATCAGCGGCTCTTGATCGTGTTTGAGTGCATTCATGATCGTCTCTTCGGCAGGGATTCTTTCCCCACTAACATAATGGCAATAGCTCATAGAGGGCCGGAGCTTAAATTCCGGTGTCTCTTTAGGAATGGGCCTATTGGTTCGTCTACTGCCGCCCATCTAATCTAATCTAAGTAAGCTAGCTGGAACCTGTGGAAATTCCACCGAACAAAAGCATTGTTCTTCAGTGTTGTCTCACACCCGTATCATCCTAATTTTCCCTTATGTGATACTGAAGGAACATGTGGAAATCCTACAGATGAAAACAATTTTTCCTCAGTTATGATTTTGGAGTAAATATACAACTGGAGCGTGCACGTTCACTAATTCCTACCCGAGTCAGCGTGCCTTTTTGCCTGGTATTCCGGCTTGTAGCAGGGGGGGGGGCGGAGGTGCGAGGCATCAGGCTCATACTTTTCTTCAACTGTCGTAGTTGCGCATACTGTCCAGGTCTACTAAATTTTAGATCTTCATTTCATCAAAGAAGGCCATTAATATAGCACTCGGTATCTGATATCTTAACCCCCTTAAGTTTCTGTCCCGTTTTCAACGTTAATTTTTTTCCCGGTGTAAGAATTTGCTCCTCGATTTTGCTAGCAGATTCCTCGAGCTAGCGTGCACTGATGTTGTGTAGGTTATTTAACTGAGCCCTAAAAGTGGTTGTCACTCAGCCAGGTTGACTGCCGAAGTTAGAGTGGGAGAGTTCAAGCCATTTGATAGGGCAGCCACTGCCAGCGACGGTACCTGGAGGCGCCCTCCAGCAGAATATTTACTCCAAAATTATGATGCACTCGGACCCGTATCAAGCATACAAAGGATGAAAAATATTGCAAGTCTGGCAGTGAATGTCTGCCTAAGACCTGTGAGCAGTAGCAGCTTAAATTTAAACTTGACTCCTTCTCCTACTGATCCCTTCCCAGATCGTATCAAGGTTCCTCCCAGGTGGCCCTAATTTTTCTCGTATTTAATACTGATGAAAGCATTACGGTCCTACTAACTAACGAATGGGCAAGCAGCATATTTATGTTATATATTGTAGATGATCAACGAAGTTTACGAGAAGCGATTTCTCTAGATGCAGTAGATATGCCGCAGGTACTTTTTCCACTTGCTTTCTTCGTTAGAGGAAGCAGTTTTTTGCTGGATAGTAAAAGTTTCGATCAAATGAAGTTTCATTGTGTACACTGGATACGAATCGGAGATTTAAAAACATCTGTTACTAACGGCACTTGCTGAGCAAACTGAACTGACGGTAAATACTTTAACACTTTTTTTGTAGGCCAGCTTAATGCTGTGTTTTCGAGGGCTCAACAATACGTTCGGACGATTATGGTTGGGGAAACTCATTCTTTTGACTAGCCTGTGTACCAGTCTTAATGCAGCATGCTCGATGTTACCAGTAACAGAAGATTCAAACGTATCTTATCTAACTGAAGAGAAAGAAAATACGTAACACTAAGTTTCAAATACAGTTGACAAAATAGCAATATGAGGTATTAAATTAAAAACAGATCACAAACGCAGATATAGGCACAATCCTATTTTGTAGACATAGCTCGGCCATTACTTACTATTTTTAGAATGAATATCATATTAGCACAGTTCACTTGCAAGGTTGTGCTTCTGCATTATTACCTCCGCAAAAGAGGTTATGCCGATGTGGTTGCCGATGTGGTTGCCGATGTTTCCCTCTCTGTCTGTTGACTATCCGTCCCCTAGTTAGCAGCATAACTCAAAAAGTTGTGAACTGATCTTCGTCAAATTTAGAGGAGCAGTTAAGAATATGTCCCGAGGGACAACTGTTACAAGTTCGTACTTACCTATTATAGTCTGTTTGCTTGTTAGTCTGTCTGTCAGTCCTTCCTGCTAACACTGCATTTCCTGGTAGAGGTTTGCACTCTAGTATGTAGTATCTCTGTAACAATACTATTGCGATAATCGTACTACACTAATTAACTGTTGTATTTCATCATCATGAGATACGAAATTCATTTTGTAATTTGATACAATATCTCCGCAACGAGTCGTAAATGATTCAAGTTTTAACAGCAAGAAAATGATCAAGTTACGCTTTTGTAGACTCCTCAGAAACTACGAAACTCAAGCGCAGAAGCGCGAATTTTAGTGCAAACACTGGGCGTAAATTTTTTATACGGAATACAAATTGCGTATTTCCCATCTCTGAATGCTAAATGTATCACAATTAATACACAAAAATGTCCAGCTAAGAATATAAGCCGTTGGTTCATCTTCATAGTAATGTGTACTCATTCGTTTATTCTTTTTAATACTAGCTCGTGTTATAACTGGAGTGTTGATTTCAATTTTACGTTCTACTGCATGGCGGGGCATCGTTAATGTAATACTAAAAGTAGGATACTTGCGAGTAATGCCCAC
Organism: Parhyale hawaiensis; assembly: GCA_001587735.2. Lineage (NCBI taxonomy): Eukaryota > Metazoa > Arthropoda > Malacostraca > Amphipoda > Hyalidae > Parhyale > Parhyale hawaiensis. The sequence goes on from LQNS02278157.1 coordinate 12,385,475, forward strand.
TGTGCTTGCTTTGGAACGACTTGCCGGCTTTGAAACAACTACACGTCGGCTTTGAAACATATGTGCAGGCATTATTAATTAAAGTGAAATTAGAATCAAAACCACAGTTTTGAAGTTTCGCAGTTCAAAAGTCCGCAAGTTTAAAGGCATCACTGAATAGTGCTTGACGTAGCCACCAACAAATGCNTGAAACAGCTACACGTCGGCTTTGAAACATATGTGCAGGCATTATTAATTAAAGTGAAATTAGAATCAAAACCACAGTTTTGAAGTTTCGCAGTTCAAAAGTCCGCAAGTTTAAAGGCATCACTGAATAGTGCATGACGTAGCCACCAAAAAATGCCACGATCATTCATGACATCGAAGTAAAATTTGCACACTATGCATTGTTACTCATTAGGTATACAGTATATGTGGTTATGTACAGTGAAATTCAATTCTCGGTGCTTCATTGCTGTCGAGACTTTTTGCGCTAGTAAAAACTCGGTGCATGAACACTTGCCTGTCACTGCAAGTGCATTTTCTTGAGCAGTCATGCTGGCTAACTCCGAAACCAACTTGTTCCCATGTAGTTACGACGCATTAGGTTACGCTGATAACGATTTTGTCGCTGCCTCGCCATCACCCTCTGCTGATATTCCATCACATCTACTTAATTGGTTGGATAAAAAGACGATCCACCGGAGCCAATGTCACTGTCAAACACCAACGATAGCGATTTTAACACTGATAACAATTCCACTTTAACTTTTTTCCAGATTCCCAACACGTACGAGATCAATCCATAGCTGGGGTTTTTCTACCTCACGTTATATACTGACGAACTGGCCGAATCTGATACTCCAGGACTCGTGACGCTACGTGGGCGTCGAAGACTAAGTTCTCCAAGTTTAGTTTACAAGTGAGGTTTCATTTCGTGTAGCCACAGACAATAAATCTCAAGCTACACAGTGAGATCCTCATCGCTCAGAGCAGGATGATTGCTAGTACATAAAAAGCGAGCGGTTCACATTAGAAGCTTACAATAGGCGGATCAAGATTCGCCCTGCTGATCTCGATGCTGCAGTCGGTCGTAAACCAGAGCCATTTATGGTAAGGAACTGGCTGATCTCAACGCTAATTGGTCGTATCTTTCCTCAATTCATTTGATGATAGCCTTATAGTTCCCAATATTAAAACTTTGGTCCCAGTATTTGTTTAGTACTGCGAGCAGGCGGCTCATGGGCTTTGCAGATATCGCACTGCAACGCAACACACTCCCTGTTTCCCTTCTCTTCTTACTTTTATTTTTCTATTTTTTTATGTTGGCCAATTGCGCACTTGCTCTGTTGTTAACTTGGGAGATTAAACTTTCCAATGGTATTATTGTTATAATCTGTAATTGTGGTTACGTTTCCCAGAATTTCTGTGAGCTTACAATAGGGGATCAAGTTTCCCCTGATGCAATCTCCATGCTGCCTGCAGTCGTGTACACACACTAGCAGTATTCGTATATTACGTTCATAAAGCTCACATTTCTGAGCCTTTCTCGTTTTCAAGCAAGTCTACTGCTCAAATATAAAAACATTATCATAAAAGCCACGTCTTGTAATGCTTTTTATTGCCCACTGCTGATTTTCTTGCTTATTGTTTGAACTGAATCAAAATAAGGACTTGTAATTAAGGGTCAGGTTGACAACTTGTCATTCACATATGTCATTTGCATTAGATTTCTGAACTAGCTATATGACAAATTTCACAGATTCAAAGTTACAGTTAGTCTAAAATTATAGTCATGTTCTGTTGTTGCATTGGCAAGCTGACGACCTTTTTGCACGAAAATCAATCAAAAGAATTCCAATGATTTGTTAATATTTTGATCAGTGCACACAAAGAACTGCCTAGTTAAAATGTAACCAAGCAAATTAATGAATATTTTGGCTTGGCTGTTGGGGCAAAAGCAAACTAGATTTCGTATTGAAGTCGGTACACATAACTGTGCAGTAGATAGAAGTAGAGTATATTTATAAATTCATTTGTTTTTGCATCTATTTTGAATATATTATTACATTGGTTATGTTGCACTTATCAAACTATAGTCATCGAGGTTATTGCAAGATTTAATCGCTCTGTAAGTGAATCTTAAGAATTTCTACATTATATGAAAGGACGTTCTCAGTAACCCATGACACCTCGCGCAGTGCCTGGGAAAGCCCCAAAATATGAAGGGTAAATTGCAGTCTTGGTGCGCTGCTAAATGACGGAGTAAAGCTGTTCTTTAGACAACACAGTCAAGCAACGCCCCAGCACACGAGGTCATCGAGTGAGATGAATGAAGATAGCGAAACTGTAGCCATTCGTGCAATAGAGGCTGACCCTACCAACCATAAGATTTTTCACAGTAATACTCTAAGTAAACTAACTTGTGCTGTATTACTAAGACCAGAAAGCGTCCACGCTTTGGAGAATCGCATGATATTACAATAACAAGTACTCTTCCCTGACAAGCGGTAATTCAAACGATCACCCAGCATGCTGACCAAACCACACAGCTCCTGCACGGCTAGACAGCATACTGGATGTTCGTTGGAGCATACAGCTGTCCAGTGTGAATAGTAGCTAGCTAAATAGTAGCTAGCTAAATACCACTCCTAACATTTGGTCGGTCACCCACTTTTCTCATGGGATTGGTTGCAGATAATTCGCAGTATATATTTATTCTTATGATCAATAGCTTGCACAATGTACTCGAAATCAAGACAATGGGTAAAGCGGCATCTGTGTTTAAGTTATGTTTATATATTTTGTGATTCTGTAGCAACGTAGCCTGAGAGCAAAGCATAGCTGTGCCGCATCCGTGTCCCTGCGGAATTAATTCAAATACGATAAAATTTTTGTTGTACTTGGTCGACACTCGTTTGGCGCCTCGAATGAACGAACTAAGAGTAATTAAGTTTTCAATTAAACAATAAAAACCTGGATTCAACCTATAGTTGACCGAAGAGAAACTGCGAAGCTCCACCTCTGTGTCTGATTTGAGTGTTCTTTGGTAGTAAACAAAAAGTCCTAGGAACTAATAAACGGTAGATAGCGAAATCGAATTAATTGTAGACGGTCGTGGGCTCAAAAAATTTAAAACTCAAGGAAGGTTATTTAAGTCACGCATCAATGGGTGGGGAAATTAGTAAACTTTAGTGAACTTAAGTAATTGGTATGAGCAAACGAGACATTTTGATGATTTATAGGCGTCGAATTTAAATCACGATACCTTTAATATTTAGTATGATCTTGCAGCTGGCTGAAATGGAGACTTGACAATGGCTACGACTATTGTATTTATAGCAAGTCTTTCATTAACATGGTATGATTTTCACCCCACAGCGATGGAATTAATCTGCGGTTCATCGTAGGGAATTGTTTAAAACATCGACTGCGAAAGACTCTGGACGTTATATAGGAACTATAGAGTAAAACGGCATCCTTTTCACGAGTAGAAATTACTGAAACATCATTTGAGGAAATGATGCACCTTTTCAAATGGAGCTCAATTTTGGTTACATGTTCGGTGCCCCAAAACTTTACAATTAAGGCACTGAATTTGCGGGGAAAATGTGGTGCAGGATGCTTCCTAACGCGGTGCGATTATTATGCTTCTAGCTTACGAGCCAAAACCAGTGTAAAGCATGTCACACATAATTAAGTGGCACTTGCAGTATAGGGTAGAAAAATATTAAAGGGTAAACCACACAGGTAATAATAGTGTGTTTTGGATACGAATCGCATCTGGTGTTAAGCTATATGGCCTTACTGTTAACACTCATAATATAAGCAGTAACCCAGACACTCTTTTTTTCTATCACTTTGAAGGAGTTGCAGCTACCATAGCTAGAAACATGCATATGTCAGATAATATTAACTTTATTATATAGAAAGCGATTATAATTTTAACTGCTGTCTCAGGAACGTGAACGTGACTATCAAATTTCTTATGCCAAGATATGCACCATGCAAATTTTAGGATTGTTTTGTGCTCTTTTTGTTTCAGCACATGCCTTCTTGAGGACGAGACGAGAAGTAGAAAATGTTAATTCACACAAGGTTATCTGATGTATTCAGTAATTCCAGTTATGAATAATTAGCCTGTGTAAGGATACTGCAGTAGCCAATTGTTGAATCACATTCACTTGGCGCTTGTTTGTAATATGTAATGAAAGTATTAAAGACAAAATACCATGACGTAGATATAAAAATGATTCAAACACTTATTCATGGCTACCTCCGCCGAGGAGGTTATGTTTTTGTCGTGTTTGTCTGTCTGTCAGTGTGTCTGTCTCTCTGTTTGTCTGTTTGTGTGTTTGTCTGTCACTAAGATAACTCAAAAAGTTATGAACCAATTTGGACGAAATTTACAGGGATTGGTTGGTATGTTAGGAGAAGCAGATGATTAACTTCTGGTGAAGATATGCCCATCCGTTTGTTTGTTTGCTTGTCTGCCTCATTTTTCTCAATGCCATAACTCAAAAAGTTATGGATGGATTTTTATGAAATTAACATGAGTTTCTATATATATAACAAAGAGTAGATGAACGAATTTTGGTAATGATCGTTTGTTCGTTTGTCACTGTTTTTAGTTTTAGGCTTCTTAGCACAATATCTCATAAAATAATGAATGGATCTTTTTGAAATTTTTAAGGGTTATTAACAATGTTAAAAGACATAAATGATCAAATTTTAGTGCAGATCGGTTTATTCGTTTGTATGTTTGATTCATGTTTGTCATAACGTTTGTGCGCAGTATAACTCAAAAAGTTATGAATGGATCTCCAAGAAAATTGCACAAGCTGTTGTTATTATTATCTAAAGGCACAAATGATTACATTTTGGATTTTATACAAAGAAAATTATGGTTTCAGAGCCAATTTGAATTTTTTGCTACCGTTGCCTCGCTTGGTGAAGGTATGCGCTCTTAGAGTGATCTAGTTTTATATGAGAAATGCACAGCTTGTAGAGTCGCTTGCGTTGCCGCCGCCGATGCATATGTACAGAATCCGCCCGTCCGCCTCCGCGTCTCCAATTCTGCTAATTCTTGTTTTCCTTGCTCGTTGGTGATCTTATACAGTATACCATGGCCTCAAGTTCCTGAGCAGTCTGAGGTGAGTTTGAGTTATCAAACCCTGTACGCGTGCTATCCGTACACAGCGCCAACATCCGTGCAGCGTGGGACGTTCGGCCTGCCGGTCACGTGCAGGCCTCACAAACGCCGGGACACAGTTGCATTCGTACGCATAACTTGATGCGAAGATGTGCAGCTGGCACGTAGTTCCGATGTACAGCATACATGCATTTCAGTTGGTAGCATAGATACGGTACTATGAGCGACATGCGAGCTGCACATCCTTGCATCAAGCTATAAGTAAGAATTCAAGTATGGCCCCGCTAAAGGTTGACGCATGATTATCCTGTATATGGTGAACCATAGGCGTATTGTCTTGATTGCATTGCAGCTCTTATGAATGTACTACTCTGTTTATATTCATTACGTGTCCGTTCTTGCTGGAACTCCGAGTTAAACATAACTGGAAACTGTAGTGTAATTTTTCGATATTTTTTTATTATTTTAAAGATTTTGAGGTCCTGCTACCAGTGCAGCTGAGAAAAATACAATATTGTATACTGGCTGCGCCCGTGAAACCTTTACAGTTGTGCAAAGCCTTTCAAATGGACAGGTGAAACCTTAACATTTTGGCTTGGTAATTCTGCAACTAGTTTACAACACCGATTCTCGATGTTCGATTGTTTGAGACCAGACCCTGTGCTGATAATAATGCCTTCACGCTACCCTTTTTTTTAACTAGAACCGCGGAAATCCCATGGTAGCAAACAACTATACAGGTTCAAATACGTTTACACGGAGGAGCTCAGGTGCATAGAAATAATATAGGTCTTGTCCAGTCGCATCCGATTACTGAACGCTGTATCATAGATACGTCAGCTTCCGAACGTGCGACACTCGCAGCACTTGCGCACGTACGTAGGTACGAACGAGCGCATTAATGTATAGACTAGCGGAACCCGTGAAAATTCCACAGTTAATGATTATTTGCTCTTTAGTTTAACTTAAAGCAACGTTTCTAACTCAACCTAACGCGTCTAAACTAACGTCAGTCACCTAACCGTGACGATCTTTGTTTATCGAATCACAGCCCGTCTACTTCAACACACCTCGTCTAACATATAGTATTTTGATTTCACCTGTGAATCTTGCAAATGTTCTATCAGCAGAAAATTCGCTCATGTACTGTATGTTGATAAGGACGTAGAGATATGAAGATATTTTCATGCATTGTTATCACCCGCGAACGAAGTGAGAGAAGTGATACCGTTTTCGTGGAAGTTTTATGCATACATATTTGTATATATATTTTTCTGTCCACCCAATAATTGGTCGAAAGAGTTGAGCAAATGTTGATCATTTTTTGTAGAGCGTCTGGTGGGTTGACCTAGATGTGACCCATGCCAAAAAACTAGACCTAGCTGGCCGTAAAAAATGACGGCGTTGAATTTTCCTCCACCGGGACGAATTTGCTTCTACCTCGGCAGATCGTCTGGAGCACCGTGCGTTCCATTTTATTCAAATGTTATTCTTAATTATGGAGAGGCTCAAGTCAAAACATAAAAAATTAACAAAAAACACAATATTCGTGCTTTTGACTTGAAATTGTCTGGGTATATTCCTAATATGATTGTGCATGAATAAAACGATGATCCGCCAAATTTTAATATATATATATAATAATATTATGATGATTGTCATTATAACGTCACCATGACGTCAATATTTGTGATAAAGACATGAAATTTGGTGTGGTTGTACTCGAACCTATCACAAACAAACTTATGTTTTGCTTTCTTTAAAATCCTCATTCTTAGTATGAAATATTGCTCTATATCCGGTGTTTAAATAGCTCACACTTGTATATAGAACTCGTATAATTTTGCTCTAAAAATCAGTCAATTTTTATTTTAACAAAAAAAAGTGAATCTTAACTGTATAGCTACTAGCTACTTATAGTACCATTCGTGCAAAATTTGAAATTGATTGAGTAAAAAATGAGTTTTCTACAATCCGCTTAAATAGAAAAAACTGGTTTTGAGATACGCGCTGTCAAATGTTGGAAGGCATCATGCCAAGCAAGACAGGTAGGGAGGTTCAAAGCTCCGATAAGGGCGATTTCAATAAATATAATGATTTTTTGGCTTTCTCGTGCTTTTTAAAGGGTTTTAAAATGAAAATATGGGGAAAAAATCCATTTTGACGGTTTTTACTTGAGCCTCCCCTTAAAGAGGTAATATAGTAGGGGCGAAGCAATGTAACCTTGTTGGACACAGCATCCATATAAAAAAACTAGCATTAACTGGCCAACGAAAATGACTTCCGTTCAATTTGCCTTCTTCCGCGGGTGATGATCTTACGCCACGAGGTGTTCTAGTTTAAACTCTATTGGGGTCCTCGTATATTCAAAGGCAGCCCATCATTTTTCTACTTTACTTTGCTGCTATAGCTATAGAACAAACTAGGGCACTCTGAGAGCTCATACCTCCATCAGGCATTGCAAAGGTATTGAAAATTCAAACTGGTTCTGAAACTATTATATCCCGTGTATCAACATCAAAATCTAATCATTTGTGCTTTTGGACGGTAATAACAGCTTCTGTAATTTTGCTGAAAATCCATTGATAACTTTTAGAGTTATGCCATTAACACATATGCTGATAAACATTACTCAAACACACAAACAAACCAACCGATCATCACCAAAATTTAATCATTTATGTACGTCAACAATCCTAACAATTCCTGTAAATTTCATAAAGATCTGTTCCTATTTTTTGAGTTATTTTGCCAACAAGCATAAAATAAAACAGAAAAAACAAGCAAACGAATTCGCAGATCGTCACGAAAATTTGTTCACTCACTCTTCATAATATGCCTACCAACTCAGGCAAACTTCATAAAAATTCGTCCATAACTTTTTGAGTTATGGTATTGAGAAAAATGAAGGAGACAAACAAACAAACTGATGAACGAATTGATACTAAAAGTTAACCATCTGTTCCTCGTAACATATCGAGCAATCCCTGTAAATTTCGTTCAAATTCACCCATAGCTTTTTGAGTTATCTTGGTGACAGACAAACAAAGAGACAAACTCAACGAAAACACAACCTCCCCTTTGGCGGAGGTAATATCAGTGAATCTCAATGAGAGGTTCTAATAATATTGTGTTAGCGTAGCCCTCTGTTCTCGAGATATCACTGAATTTCTTTAGACATCGTACTTTTGCTGCAGAAAATAGTTAAGAGTGGAGCTGTCTAAAACTGTCCACTTTGTGCTTCCGTGCCGTATTCTAGCTACTCATTTGACCCTAATAGATATGTCATGAGACACCAGCAAGGTGAATAAAATATGGTGAGAAAAAATTATGGAAATCGGCAGATATGGTATGTCAATCAATCAATCAACTTTATTAGGTACTCACTGGGGTGGTACAATAGTTATGTTAAACTTAGCTTATTACTAGACTTAAATTAAATACAGAGAGCGCTTCATAGCCTTAGTACACGTTACACCGCATTCCGGCTCATTGTTTGGCCTGTGTTGGGTAAGAGTATGCGCTGCCATCGGCTATATATATTTGACAGTCTGTAGCAAGGGCCATCGCAGATCACGTTTATCAGCGAATTAGCTGATTTTTCTATCCTGTATTGGAGACTGTAAGCACATTTCCTTGTTCTGACCTTCAGACAGTCAGTATACTTATGAGCAAATATCACACTAGCACTATACGACCTAGG
>LQNS02278157.1:12395457-12413188 GCA_001587735.2 Parhyale hawaiensis
GCCATATTATCAAGAATGTCGTTAACAAAACCTTTATGATTATTATCATCAAAGCTGTTCATGACACCACTATAGTGAGTTCTCCAAAATTCAGCAATGTTTCTTTCTCTAGTGATGCCATTCACTGACTGTGAAAAAAAAAAACAGTGTGAGCTGTCGGCTTTATTTTTTTATTTCTTTCCAGAAAACTATAGATTTATTTTGAGTAAGTTTGTTGGACAATTTTTCTGCTCTGATCTCGTTTTCTCGCCTACGTACTTACTTGAGCGCTATGCGACACAGATTGTGTAGCCTATTTTTTGTCTGCCACAGTTCACCTGTACGCGGTCTGCCTGCTCCATTCCAGTTATTATACGCAAGTCTACTAGCTGTGTGAAGCTTACGCACCTTATCATTCCATCCAGGGATATTCTTTCTTTCTTTATGAGGTTCAGTGCCAAAAACACGGCGTCCGGACTCAACAATAGCAGTTTGTATATCTGACAAAAGATTGCATAGTCCCGCTTCAGTGGCTACATCAACTGTGTAATATGAACTTCATGTCTTGACTTCCAAACTGGCTGAAAACTTTTTCACGATGCGAAAAAAGCACAGCCATAGTTGAAATTTCTTTCCAGCTAAATTCAGAGTTTCTTGTAAGTTCAATGATCCCCGATCTAAAACTGATTGCGTAACAAATGGACCTACAAGCAAAATAATATTAGAGATAGACTAGCTGGTGCCCGTAGAAATTTCATACAGCAAAAACACTGTCCTTCAGTGATGTCTCAGACCCGTATCATGTTAATTTTTCTATCTAATACTGAAGGAACCGGTGGAAATTCTGCAGAACAAAAACTTTGATCCTCATGATGCCCTCGGACCCGCATCATGCATACGAAGGGTGAAAAATGATCCGTGTCAGGCAGTGAATTTCTACCTTTGACCTCCGGCAGTAGCAGCTTAAATTTCATTTGAACTTGACTCCTCCTATTGATTCCTTCCCTGGTCGTATCAAGGCTACCTCAAATATGCCCTAATATTCCCCTATCTAATACTAATGAAAACGTCACGGCCGTGCTAAGTAACTAAGTAATTAATTAACTAACAGAAGGAAAAACAGAATAATAATATAGATAGCACTGTATCACAATAAGCTAAAGCGCTTGCATGTATTGCATGATCAATTTTTTTTTTTTGCAGGTATGAGTCAACTGCCTTGGCTTCAACACTAATGATTTTACTGCAGTTGCACTTTAAAGTAAATAGCTGCTGTGCATAGTCTGGTCGATGATTATTACCCGCGAGCGAAGCGAAGGGCGGTGCTAACGCTTTCGTTGAAGATATAAGTACGTATAAATATTTTTATGTTTGACCGTCCATCCAAAAAGAGAGTGAAGGAGTTGAGCAGTATTGGTAATTTTTTTGTTTGCAGGGAATCTAGTGGGTTGACCTAAATGTAAAAAATGCCAAATCTCTAGAGTAAGCTGCCATCAAAAATGACGGGTTCCTTTTGTCAGCATCTATACATAATCATTCTGGGGTCGAATGTCGGTTTATCTTATCCCCGTATAGGAGAAAAGACCCGAAATATATGTATTTAGGGAGAAGTCCGTCTTTCACCCTTTCTTTTATGAATTAATTTCATCTTGCATAAGAGTAACATTATGTGAAGTTTAACATATTTGTAACGGTATGAGAGAAAGCTTAATACAAGTTTCATTGAAAATATAACCACATTATTTTATATGGCGGTCGCTTTATAGAACTCATATATATGCATACACACCGCTCTTTTTTGTACTTTATTGCTAACAGTGATCACGATCCACGAGAAGCAATAAAATCGTAAAACATTGAATATTCGAGTAAATTTTGTGGGTGATTAATTAGTCAAAACACTCATTCTTCGGTTAAGATGGACCCAAGCTACTTCATCTAACTTTTCACACGATCATAATGGATCCACCCTCCAATGTCAATGAAGGGCGTACAGCACTCTGTAAGTTGGGAAAGTTATATGTTGCAACTTGCTTGCTATGTGGATAATTTTTTCATCCATCTGGGGCGATAGGTTTTAAGAATTTAAAGACAATCGGTTTTTAGGATCTTTTACGCACAGTGTAAATCGTCTGGTACTAGCTAAAAGAAGCGGAAATACTATTGTTGGTATAGGTACTAGTGCGACATTGACATTTCTAAGTTATAGTCCACTGCCTAGTCAAGTAGGTAACCACGCTCTGCAATGCAGCGGTTACTCAAAATGTACTGCGCAAAATTCTGCATGGATAGAAAACTAGCAAATACAGACATGCCTCACGTCCAGAGCACAAAAATGCGACCCCAATTCCTAAGAAATTATAATTTAAATAGAGTCATATCCCAGTTCAAGAACAGGATGATGCACAAAACGTTCTGAGTAAAATTTAACTGCATGCAGCACATGTGTTAGTGTAAATAGCAAATGAAATATGATTAATGTTCCAAACTATCTTTTTTTTATTTGAAGTCATCCCATATTAGCACAATAATATGCGCTGCAAAAGAGAGAGACGTGTTTCACGCTACTAACGATTGTTTTTCTCTAATACAAGTTCTTATCTGCATTGGCTGTAGAATATGAATATTCAGATCTGTGAGTATATTATTAAAGAAAGCAAGCTCGCATCTGCAACACAGTGGTGTGTGGCTGCATGATTTTCACATTGCCGCCGCCAGTATACATTTTCTAATTCCATTTCGCTGTCCAACCTGGCCGCTGGGCTGGCGGTCAGGGCTATTAAAACTTTCATATTGCGACATCGGCCTGCGCTATTTCGTCTTTGTCTTGTCCAGTTCACTATATCGCTGCCGTTCGGCGTTATTGATTAAAATGGCTGGGAGAATGTCAATGAGGGAAATGCCTGGATGCTATCTGGTGACTTTTATCGAATAAATGTCTATAACTGAGGTACGCCTCACCGGCACAATTCAGAGACCCGTACTGGCAGATGTCGGAAGCAAGAGCAAAGTTTTTCGGGCTCCACCGTCTTTTTCAGATCAAAAGAAAATTTTCGCTCGTCAGAAATTCTTTTCAGGAAGAGTTTGACGTACGCAAGGTGATTTTTTATCGGGCCACTAATAGAAGTTCATCACGCAAGATGGAGACCTCCTAGCAGTAATGCAATAGCGAATTTATGCCTTACAGCACTGGCTGTGCTGTCAATATCGAAAATGTTTTCTGAACTTTGCGTTCTTGTAAAGAAACTAAAATTACATAAAGCGTACACTCATAGGACCTAGACTATTTGCAGCATCTGACCTCATCTAGACCTTCGTATTCTTCATATAATTGGTATTTGGCTTGGGACGGGAGTCTCATTGTGGAACTTGGGTTTTCGATAAATATTATTCTCACTTCCCCAAATTTTTTTAAAAGAAAATGTACCTTTAAAAGTTAAATGTGATGATTTTCTGATAAAATTACAAATGTTTACTTCCATTCATCTTATCACCATATCTTACTTTGCAATTAAATCTACAGTAGAAAACAAAAGCAAGGTTTGTACGTATTTTCACATGCGCCTCTAAATAAAACGCATACGTATACTATTTTACGATTCCAAACGACGACGACACATCTGCCCCTAATCTACGATATCGGCTGCACTAAGTGTGACAGGGGAGCCTCCTTTGAGGAGGGTTCTCACCATTGTCTTCCGACGCCGCTACAGCCCGTCACGGCTCCGGCGATTTTATTGATTATTGTAAACAGTGAAAAAGTGCAAAACTTCTTGAGCTCAAATTGACTCAAGATTCAAATAAATATACAAATTTTTACTAGTGACACTTTCGTAAAGCCAGTTGACCCAATGTTATAGCAAATCCTTTGGGCGACGCACTGTAGTAGTTACAAGGAAGCAGCGAAGCATTGAAGCACTGTGTGCTACGTACAGGGAACGAAAAGCTTTAGTGTGAAGCCTCCTTTACCGTATACGTATAGTTAATTCTTTTCTCATTACAGCTCACGATAGCAAACCAAAGCGAGCATGTGTAGGCAACAGCGTGGTGTGTGCACGCTCTGTATGTGCAATATAATTATGAACGACTCTGTGCCTCTCAGGGAGGTTGCGTTATGCTACCAGCACAAGGTATTCGCGAAAACGCCCTTTGAGAAAACCTCCTGAAGCACTATTGTAGCTAAGCAAGTCACTTGATAATGCAGTTATTATAACACATCTGCAGAAGTATTTTATTTTTCTAACCCTTCAAAGTTTAATAACTACTGTTTAGTGTTTTTCCCCCTTATTTAAAATTTCGACTTTCCCTCCTTTTGCGACGTATTCCGCGCTTGAGTCCCTCATTTTTATTATCATACCTTGTGGCCGTGTTTACCTCTATATGTATGAACTCTGTCACAGTGACTTGGGAGTCTCGCCCTGGCATCTTTATCAACCGTAGTACTAAGTACAGTAGTATTCCTTTAGACTTCTGTCTAGCTAACCTTCATATATCTGCTACCGCGGAATGTACGTCCTGCCTCGGTTACTGTCATGGAGTTCTGAAGGGATGCCCTAACGCATCTTGTGTCTAATTTTCTTCAGTGCATAATGCAGTGGACGATCGATCATTGCAGCATGACAGAGAGTGGCAGAGACATCGAGAATTTTGAAGGACAGCGGCAGGTCAGAAGCAAGTCACATATTCAGATACACGAGACAGAACGTTCCATTAATATTCTTTGAGCGAGTTTATCGCTGGAAAAGCGACAAAAACAGAGAGACCGGAATGCCGCAATGGAGTTCCATCCATCATCTCAATTGTCATTTGGGCTCAGTTTTAATTCGATGAAGCCCGCAGAATTTTGAATGAAAACTCGATCGAGCGGATCCAATATGGAGTTTTTAGTTAGATGGAGGGGGGAATTGGTTGGGGCTTCCATATCGGTAGGAGGTCAACAAGAATTTGGCTCATTCGAGGAATGTTAATTGCGCTTTATGACGGTGTTCCGAAAGTAGAAGCGGCACCGCACAGTCTAAGGGAGGAGGGAGAGTCGGTTACCGATGCTCGACATTATGAGAAGCTTCAAGATAAAAGGACTCCATGACTGCACCACACGGCGTAGCAAACTAAAGAGTCGATAACTGATACTACAGGTTATCAGTATCTCGAAGGGGGAGTGAACTATACTATTCTGTGTAACAGCACAAGTCGTTTGGAAATAATTGATAAACTAACCGATGCTCGGCGTAATGAGATATTGCAAGATGGAAGAATTTTCTGACTGAAAAACACGCGATGAGGAGCGTGTAACAGATACTCCACATTATGAGAATCTACAGGCTGGAATGGTAATGAACTAACAGGACCACACCATTTGTAAATATGAAACACAAACAGCTGCTCGATCTCATCTGCAGTTTTGGAGTTAAAGGCTAACCTAAAAGAGGCCTGGCAAAGGCATTTTTGTAAGGTGTATGGCGGTGTATTGAGTTCAAGATGTTGATGGGGGACGATGCAGGAGGCAGCTCTGATGTACACGCGTATTAAGAACCCAGCGGAATGACGTTTGTCGACTAAAAAGTATTTTTCTTATATACTGTATTTCATAATCAGCTGCTTTTTTTATCCTATATATATAAATCGATCAGCAATATTCTAAGTTAATTTGAAATAAATATTTGTAGTTTGGAAATGTACCCACGATGAAAATAAAGTAATTCATTTTGAGTGAATTACTAATGGTGCTACAGCTATCAAAAATTATGCTTATGCTGGTAGGCACAATATACAGCATACATGATATTTGAGCGAATTGTTGAAATATAATTAACTTGAGCACTTTCAGAGCGAATACCTCCGCCAAGCAAGGCAGTGTTAAGAAAAAATTGAAATTGATTCTGAAACCAGGATATCCTTTTTGTCAGAAACAAAATTTAGTCATTTGTGCCTTTTTGATTTTAATAACAGTCCCTACAATTTTCTCGAAGAACCGTCCGTAACCCTTTGATTCATGCTCTGACAAAACTAAAACAAATTTATAGTCAAACACACAAAACGGACGAAGCAAGCACAAAAATATTGCCGTATGTACCTTTTAACGTTTGCGCAATTTCTGAAAATTCCATGCAGATAAGTCCATTACTTTTTGAGTTATCTTCAGACAAACATAAAAACAAAGATATACACAAACAAACTGGTAGACCATCACAAAAATTTGATCAGTTGCTCTTCATGACATTCCCAACAATTCCTGTATATTCTTGAAGATCCGTTTATAACTGTTTGAGTTGTGTTACCAACAAAACCAGGTAGGCAAACAAACAAACAAACAAACAAACGGTTGAACGGATCTTCACCAAACGTTAATCATCTGTTCCTCCTAAAGTACCTAACATTCCTTGTACATATGAGAAAAATCTGCCCATAACATTTTGAGTTATCTTAATGATAGACAGACAAATGGATAAATAGACAAACGGACTAATAGACAACTTCGATAAAAAATTATCTTCTTGGCGGAGGTAATTATGAAATATGATACGCATATACAACGATTCCTACTATTATTTCATAAGCATGGACGTAAATAGTAGCGTAGAGGAGCACTTTTGCATTATTGATTAACTATTCAGTATATGTAAGAGAAGCAACTGGCATCCATGCATTTTGATATACACAGGACCAACATACATATGCATAATATTAAGTGCATAGAACGCACGACTATCAGATTTTTCTAACATGCGTATTTTTATAGTTTGAGCTTCGGATCTTTGACATTCTGTTGGTATGTTACAAGTGACTACTGATTACGCCGACGATTGTTCACTGCGTGGTGAAATTTAACAAAAATACATTAGTAGCTTTCTTTCTTTCTTTTTTTATTTTTCATGCGTTTGGCCATTTGACACTCCTTTTCAAAAAATTATGCAGCGGTTAGTCTGATAAGATATTGCGAATATGAATATAAGTCATTAAGCCGAATCACTCTTAGCGTTTATTCTTATGCTTTAAAGCTCAACGTATTGTTCTTTATTCTTGGGTTTACGGGCAACTACTGTTGCTGCATTAAGCAAAAAAAAATGTTGCAAACTGAAGAACTAGTTATTTAATAATATATAGTGTTTCATTCAAGTCATACTGTTATTTTTTTAATTTTAAGATGATGAAAGAAAACAATTTAATAGCTGTGACCCGCTTCTTCGCAAACTTGGAGGGCGGAAAGTTCTATATTAAAATCGGACGGGAGGTTTTGATGTCGTAGCCTTGTATTTTTATGATAGCGATAAGTACGTGTAACTACTGAGATAAATCCGCCCATAATTTACTATAACTACACACAGAAAGCTACTGCTATTAACTTCATGTAGAGTATACACACCGTTCCCACAGCCGTCATATGTTCACACCTTTCACATCCATGATAATTGAATTTTAGAAACGATCCCTTGCAACTTTTTCGGCAAAAAAAAATAGAAACATTCGAATATAGCAAAAAAATCAACAAGACGAAAGCAGCGGCGACGAAAGATGGAAAGACGCTCGTTCTTTCCTGGGCGTTTTTATTTCCGCGTGGCTCGAGGAAAGAAAAGCAGTTGCCTACATTATTACTCACATGATAATGGCTGGAGGTCCACAATGGCAGTACCGAGACATGTCCGAGTGTTGTATTCAAAAGCCCGGGGAAAAATGTTGGGCGACTCTCAGTTGTTTTGCTTCTTTTGGCCAGTCCATGGGAGGGCGTGCACCTGTTTGCTTTCGTGACCTATGCCGAGAAATATACCCCACGTTGTCATCAATACAACAACACGCTGCTCTATTTCACTGACCTTATTTCAAATTTCCTTGGCAGTTATATCTACCGGGTTTTAGAGCCAAATATCCTCGGTATATGTACTATTTTAAGTCAAATAGTAGTATCATAGCTTCAGCGTATTTCAATTAATTTCGTAGTAAACGAATCTCAAACGTTCTTGTAGTATCCCAACCACAGAAAACATAATATTTTGCGCCTTCACGAGGTAACTCTGAATTATATCAATTTTGCCTGAGCGCCGGGCTTGGTAGTGAACTTCAAACACGCCAATTACTTCACAGCGGACACTTAAATGATTTCAATGATAAATTTTCACATATTATTTATTTATTTTTTCGAGTTTTCAAATGTATTTTGGTCGGTGAAATGTACGTCATATTAGATACGCATGAAAATTGATGTTAGAAAGAAGGAAAAATTGTTTTATTATTTCTGTAACTGCAAACACACAGTTATCATCAATAGAAATCTATATCTAGTCGTCTCCGAAGATGTTCTGCAGTATGAGATCTAAGTGAAAAACATTTACAGCTACGCTATTTTGTTTTTGACCTGTAATCAGTAGTGTGCATATCAGTCAAACTAAGATACGAGAAAAATCTCTATAGGTGGTCGTGGTTGATGGAACAGCACTTATGGAACACCGGCCGATCGATTGAAGTCAGTTTTGTATACAGCAAAACTGCTACTTGACCTACCTCTTATAAGACAAAACTCCTAGTAGGCACAGAAATTTTTGAGACTACATGAAAAAACTCTTAGGAGACAAAATTTAATATTGGTGCTTGGTGAAATTTCTGATAAAATTATGAACCGGGTACTATTAATACTAAAAACAAAACTTTTTGACTTATATACTATTATATTTATGCAAGTCTTAGTGAGCAAAATTTCTATACGCAGGAGAAACGCCAAAACGCTACCATATCAGAGTTTGAACCTACAATGACTAAATTAAGATACACTTTTTTATTATTTAATGGATATGGAACGTCAATTAAGATTGTTGTTTTTGATGTTAGGTCTAGTAACATTCCGCTGGCTATTCATATGAATACACTCTACGTGACAGTGACGCTCGATACTTGAAGTTGAGCTCTCTCTATATATATTTTTCTGCATCACTGACACTTGACGATGCCTCCCAAAAAATAATAATAATAATAATGCGAGAAAACTCTACGTGTAACACTGAAAAATAATATGGACTTTTGACAGGAAACTATCCACTTAGAATACATTCAGTGAGGGTATGATGGCTTGCGATTAAAGTATGATACTGTAAACTGTTCTAGTATTATTAAAACTTCACGCTCTGGCCACCACGGACAGGATAGTGCAACCCAAATGAAGCATTATGTATTTTCTCTGTACATACAGTTTATTGCGCTTAGAAAGAACAAAGAGGAAATGAAAAATTATTTTTGTTTCAAAAAATTCTGAACAAAATGTGCAGAAGAAACTTTATAAAAGTAATTACAGTAAGGGAAATAACTATTCGTACACCTGAAATTGTTCATTTAAAAAATCTAGTGAACCAAAAATAAATATATTGATACAGTACTTCTATTTAAGTGGTATCAATCAATATATGTCAACAAAACCAAATATTATAATGAGCTATATAAATTATACAATAAATATTTCACATATCTGGGATTAAATAATGTATTCGTACAGGACGATTTTTTCATTTAAGACTGTTTGACTGTTCAAGAACTTTCTAGAACCTTTTACACTTTACGTTATAAGTCTACTATAGTCCATGAACAGCTTTGGGGCCATTATTTCGTGCAACATTGTAGAAGAAGGTTTTAGCCATGGCAAAAAGCAAGGAGCTTAAGAATTCTGTAAACGATTTGATCGTTAAAGAATGGAAATCCTGGAAAAGTTGAAGGCAAGTATCACAGATTCTCAAAATACCGTTTTCCACCATCGGGTCATTTATCAAAAGGTTTAAACGTTCGGAAACCGTCAAAAAACAACTTAGATCTGGCAGGCTGCGGAAGATTTCCCATATAGAGCTTCAATAAAAATGTCCAGGAAAGTGTCCAAAAATCCCATGGTTACTCGCAAAGAGCTTCAGGAGGACTTGCTAGCAGCAGGTCAAGCGTTAGCCTTCGTACAATAAGCCACGAGCTGCACCAAAACCGTTTAAGTTCTCGGACGCCTCGCAAAACTCCCCTGTTGTCGAAACGAGATAGGGAAGGTCGTCTGAAATTCGTCCGTGAGCACAAGGACAAGCCTGAGTTGTTCTGGGAAAACGTGTTTTGGACGGATGAGACTAAAACAGAGCTATTTGGATGAAATTCAAATAACCATGTGTGGAGCAAGGACTGAACAGTATTCCCATGGAATAATACCATTCCCACTGTGAAATTTGCTGGTGGTAACGTTATGATTTGGAGATGTTTTTCAGCACGTAGAACGGGTAAAATTCATATCATAGAAGGGAGAATGAACGCTCATATGTATCAGAACATTTTGTGGGAAAATTTGCATGCAACGGTTTAAAAACTTGGGCTACTGCAAGAACTCGTTTTTCAGCAGGACAACGACACAAAACATACCGCGAAAACCACGAAGAAATGGCTCACCGATAATCATGTACAACAACTAGAATTGCCAGGCCAGTCTCCGGATTTAAATCCGATAGAAATTTATGGCGATTTCTCAAATTAAACATTAATGCGAGGAGGCCAAATCTCATTTCAGAACTCAAAGAAATCTGCAAAAAAGTATGGGCTAAAATCCCTCCGGACACGTGTCAAGGCATGGCAAAAAATATAGAAAGAGATTAATTGCCGTTGAACTGAACAAAGTCAACACCACAAAATATTAATTGTTATTTTAAGATCGTTTTTTGTGTTGTACGAATACTTTCCAACCCAAAATATATAAATTCGTATATAATTTCTATTATTTGAGAACTTACTTGGTTTATTGTTGCGTGTATATTGTTTTCGCAAAGATACAAATAATGTATCAATATATTTGTTTTTAGTTCGCTAGATTTTTTAAACAAACAAGTGCATTGTGTACGAATATTTATTTCCCCCAGAGAATATTTCTATGTTATATTACGCTTACTAAGCACTAAATTGCCAGCGTTTCAGAATTATGGGTGCACTCTCTGTAATGGAAACATGAAATTATTGCAGTATCCCCTTCACATTACCGAAAAGTGCTGTTCTCGTAAGAGACAAAACCTCTTAGTCGACAAGCTATGTCCGAAACCCAACCCTTGTCCATTAGCTGCATTTGCAGTAAATTGTTTTTATAAAATCTTGAGCACGCTGATCCCTGGTCTGTGACTCTATTTCTATCCTATGTTGTGCAAGTACAGTAAAGTGCAAATCACTTGTCAGTAAATGATGTATGACAAATTTATATTTAAAATTTATAAAACGCACTTTTTTTTTGCAATTAGCTTATGTTATGCATATGTTGAATGATTAATGTACTGCTGACTCGTAGAATAGTTTCGAAGCAAAATAATGATGTAACGAATTCTTAGGATACATGTCATTGAATGGCGGCCCACTGCAAGCTTGGTCCAACACACTGCAATATACAGGGTAATGGCCGCCAGTTTACTAGTATATTTCAAACCACAACTGCCCCCTAAAATTCCGCCGGAGCCAACAAGTAAACTCGCTGAAGCGCCGCTCAATAATGCCCGATTCGTATAAATCAGAAAGCTATTAAATCCCGGCCGAAGATTTATCGGCTGGAGAGGCAAGATGGATGTTCTGCAGTAATTGTCTCAATGAGAAGCGCTCCAAATGACAAATATCTCTTCAATATGCAATGAATGGAGCGCCGGACATGCATTTGGTGGTCATGCAGCACGTTATTTTGTAGCAAATTGGGTCCATCTCATCGAGATAAATGACCCAATGTGGCTGACTAAGTTTGATGACCGCTTGCAGGTGGGCAGACAAATCAATTCATTATTCTGGTGGATGAAGGAAAGTGTGTGTGTTCCATAAGTGATTGGATTGTAACAAAATGAAAGTATTACCCTGAGCGACTACCTCCGTTTTGAATTCTGCGTGTGGATTCAATTTCGTTCAGCAGATGGAAACATTTTATGCGAATGTTCTTGCAATTAAGTAAAGCCCGCAGTGTTTTATACATTACATCTCGCTTTTCATAGTTTGATTTTGAAATTCATGCAATCGCGAAGCATTCCGGAACTAATTACTTCTCGAACTCGGCCCTTTTCATTTGTAATGGTGACTGCTTTCAAGCAAATACGTTTTACCATTTACGCTTCTTATTACCTATCATTAATTCTCCACCTTTCTGCATTCATCAACTTAAAGAAAATTATTTTAGGTATTGATTTGTGTTGTAAATTTCATGCGTTCGGTACAATTTCCGCTTGGGTATTGTATGCACTACTGAAAACGTCATGCAGTTACACGTATATTTGAACCAAACACAGGCTCTCCTAATATCAATTTCATCCTCCGATAACTATGAGACACTCGAGTTAAAAAAAGTCTTCCACTTCCTTTCTATTGATTGAGGACATTGCAATTTCCTTGATTGTAATTGCTACCGGAGATTGATTTGAGCTATCGCCAATGATTGACAATCACGCGGTGGGCTGTGAGACGACAGGGCGATGCACGCAAAGTACGTTGTGCCTTAGCGTTGTCATACTCAGCTGCCCGTTGTCCTTTAGCGTTGTCATACTCAGCTGCCCGTTGTCCTTTAGCGTTGTCATACTCAGCTGCCGTTGTCCTTTAGCGTTGCCATACTCAGCTGTCCGTTGTCCTTTAGCGTTGTCATACTCAGCTGCCCGTTGTCCTTTAGCGTTGTCATACCCAGCTGCCGTTGTCCTTTAGCGTTGCCACACTCAGCTGCCCGTTGTCCTTTAGCGTTGTCATACTCATCTGACAGTTGTCCTTTAGCGTTGTCATACTCAGCTGCCCGTTGTCCTTTAGCGTTGTCATACCCAGCTGCCGTTGTCCTTTAGCGTTGCCACACTCAGCTGCCGTTGTCCTTTAGCGTTGTCATACTCATCTGACAGTTGTCCTTTAGCGTTGTCATGCTCAACTGCCCGTTGTCCTCTAGCGTTATCATACTCAATTGACAGTCGTCTTTTAGCGTTGTCATATGCAGCTGCCCGTTGTCCTTTAGCGTTATCATACTAAGCTTCCCGTTGTCCTTTAGCGTTGTCATACTGAGCTACCCGTTGTCCTTTAGTGTTGTCATACTCAGCTGCCCGTTGTCCCTTAGCGTTGCCATACTCAGCTGCCCGTTGTCCCTTAGCGTTGCCATACTCAATTGGCAGTTGTCCTTTAAAGTTGTCACACTCAGCTGACAACTGTCCTCTATGATTGTCATATTCAGCTGCCCGTTGTCCTTTTGCGTTATCATACTCAGCTGACGGTTCTCCCTTAAGCCAATTCGTACCAGGCTTTTAGCTATTTCATATTTTCAACTTCTATTTCTTATGTACAAACGAATTTTACTCTGTAGTATCTTTCTCAACGTTCAAATTTTATCGTCATATGTTGTTGATAAATAATAAGACAGTTAAACTGTTCACTTATTCATAACTTTCTACCACTCTGAAATTTTTTTCTACTCTGTCGAATTTACTTAAGTCATTTCGAGAGTAAATGCATACATATCACAACACTAATCCAGTTAATTGCAAAGTGTTTAAAATTTGTGTCCACATTGCGACAGCCGACTGGTGTCATCATAAGGACGTTGCAAAACCTGTTATCAACAACTATACATAGAAATACGAGAGAAATTACTCACAAAACGCAAAATCAAACTTGAGCACTCTGAGAGCGCATACCTCCGCCAAGCAATGCAACGGTAGCAAAAAATTCAAATTGGCTCTGAAAGCATAATTTTCTTTGTATAAACTCCAAAATCTAATCATTTGTGCCTTTTGATAGTAATAACAGCTTGTGCAATTTTCTTGAAGATCCGTTCATAACTTTTTGAGTTATATTGCTAACAAACGTTAAGACAAACATGAGTCAACATACAAAGAACGAACCTATTTGCACCAAAATTAATCATTTATGTCTTTTAACATAACTAAACACCACTTTAAATTTCATAAAGATTCATTCATTATTTTTTGAGTTATTGTGCTAACAAGCATAAAATTAAAAACAGTGACAGACGAGCGAGCAAATAAACGGATCATTGCCAAAATTTGGTCATTCACTGTTTGTTATATACCTAACAACTCATGTTAATTTTATAAAAATTCATCCATAACTGTTTGAGTTATGGCATTGAAAAACTGAGGCAGACAAACAAACAAGCGGATGGACATATCTTCACCATGAGTTAATCATCTGTTTCTCCTAACATACCTAACAATCCCTGTAAATTTCATCCAAATCGATCAGCTCTAGCGCTGGTAATGTCTACTGAATGGCAACAGCGCATGGAATGGGATGGTTGCTGGATTTTTGGAACCATACTAACTACTGAAGTTTCAGAAGATTGAAGATTCGTTGTATTTTACGGTAATGAATGCATTTTGGCGTTTAATCTGTACTGTTTTCACCAGTTTTAGGTCTATTGTTCTTGTAAAGTTGTGAAGTACTTTGAAATTAATTT
The DNA here is from genome assembly GCA_001587735.2 of Parhyale hawaiensis. Taxonomy (NCBI): domain Eukaryota; kingdom Metazoa; phylum Arthropoda; class Malacostraca; order Amphipoda; family Hyalidae; genus Parhyale; species Parhyale hawaiensis. The sequence continues at coordinate 12,409,841 of LQNS02278157.1, forward strand.
TTATGGTCACATAGAGTAGAATGGCCATGTGGTGATCGTAGCTGAAATGCTTATAAACGCTCTTTAGTTCAATACCTGCGCTGCTTTAGTCGAGTCTCGAGAATGTTCGTAGTGTGGCCGATATACGAAGCGCTACAGCTGCCCTCTGAGCACGAGAACTGGCATACGTTCAGACCTACCTGGATGATATTTTTGCAGTTTTTAATACTATATGTCACATTCGCTATTTTACTGACAGACTGCGTAGGAATTCTGTACTAAATTTTACGGTTGATGAGATGAAAAGTTCAGATCTCCATTTTTTTTATGTTAAGCTAAAGCCTTCGCGGCAGGAAATTGTCCACCTCTGTGTTCGTAAAGCCAACCAACTTTGGCACCTACACCTCGTTCGATTCCTTCCATGCCTTACCTACCTTGATACCTTGATGATACTTCAGACGAGGTCCAGGTGGTGTTATGCACGCTACCCATTGTTACAGCGTTTTAGAATGAGCGCTATGTACATATATTCATCTACACACGACGCCATAATTTGGGAGAGGCGGGTGACCTCCCGTACAAAGTATAAATAAATAATGAAAATATTGCAAATAATAATTATTGAAATTGTCAAAATGAATCAAATTAATAAAAAAATAAGCATCTTAAACCCACTACTTGTGAGTTCTAACGAGGATGCTAAATGAAACACACATAAGCAATGAAATAATTTATTTGTAAGCAAGAGAGAGACAGTAATTTGAGCAAGATAAAAAGTCAAACAAATTACGCATCATTTCAATTTTGTAAAACATCCTTAGATACTTGTACAACTCGCTTGGCAATTAAAGACGGATTATGCAGGGGAATAGAGCGTTAAAACAACTTCTTTTTTCAATTTGATCTCTTAATTTGAACGCAACGCACAATCGGAAAACTCAAGCCTTTGACAACAGTAAATCATGTCGTAGTTAAATAAGTATTGCTTAAAATCGTGTGAATAAAAACAGTACCTCGACAACCTATGATGGGAAACAACGTTTTACATCATAGAGGAGTTATAGAGGCTGTGGCAAAAACACAAATCACGTTTTTTAGTAAGAGAATGATCACAACATTTGACTTGGCTTGAATTCGCACGGTCTATTAGAAAACTCCCGCAATTACCTGAGCATATTTTAGTCAACCTCACTTACGTTACTCATCTTCCTGGTGGTTATGCATTCCTTTTCCATTTTTGCTTAATTTGCACAGTCTAATACAAAATTTTTGAAATTACCTAAACACATCTTAGTCTACGTCGCACTTATCCTTCTATTTTTCTGTAGATATCTCACATTGTTTTCCATTTTTTTTACCTTGACCCTTAAACTAGAGTTCACCTACGTTGACAAATATTTCTTTTCTTTCAAATTTGCCTTGAGTACAAACCCGGCGTCCGAAGAGTCCTCCACACGAGTATTTTGCCATTTTTTGCTGCGAAGATCACAACAAATTATGGAACGTTACCACGCTGCACAATTTTTTATGTGGAATTATTATAGACGTTCCGAAGATCACATCGAAACTCGTTGCACGATTCGCTGGTAGCAATATATAAGGACGTAATGTAGATCGCCTCAAAATGGTGAATGAATTCACTCTCGATGCCCATGAAGAAGCATTTCCAGACGTAGAGAAGATTATATCAGAATGGAGAATTAAATTTCGTTGCACGATCCTTGAAGAGTTATTCATAGTCACCGCGAGAACTTATGACATGGAGACTGTGCAGTTATATATCATAATGGTTTTACTACACGTTGATGGCAGAATGCTGGACCCAATCCCAGATAGGGTCTAAAACTTACTACGTAGAAGAACCCTCGCGTCTACATTGAAGATTGCAGCATGATGAGCTGAAGAAACAGAATCGGATCAAATTTCGAAGAGAAACATCAGCACTGCGTGCTTTTGAAGACAAGCACACTGATTGGTGAAAGGTGAAGTCCTATCTCCACATAGGGGGCTGAAATTACAACGTTAGCACTCTCGGCGTGAGTAATACAAGAAGTGGAGTGGGGCGTTATCACAATTAGCACTTGGCGCGGAGATGCTAGAGGCCCATGCCCAGAGAGGAGCCAAAATAAGTCTATTTGCAACACGTTATTGGAAATCGGGGGAATCAAACGTGAGTCCCACCGGTACGGGTGAGGGCACAGACGCGCGCCTACCGAAGGAGAGAAGCACTATCTCACTTCAACGAACTCTTTCCTAAGACTGACTAGTTCTTTTTAAGAAGACCCTAAGCGTGAACCTTCAAGCCTTTCCCCAATACGATTTTTTTTTTGTCCTGTGGCTCTACAAAGTACGAACAAATATCCCTACATCTCAACCTGCAGAACCATAACAGATTTTGAACCTTGTCCTCGCTCTCAAGAGTTTCCACCAAACTTAATAAAGATTTCACAGTTTCAGGTTGTTCGCCGTGAAAACTTGCATACAAAGACATCGCTTATCTCGCTTATTCTAACACCAGCAAGCAGCTGCGCTGTTGTCATATGTCATACTGTCATAGGCTGCGCTAAAGACTAAATGTTTTAGATAGGATAGGAAAACACCTTTGAAAATTTTGTTCGAAATACTTTTAAAAATGAAAATTTTACTGCAGCCTGTTTATGAGAAATAAATTCAAAATAATGAAAAAACCTGAATAATTTATCTCTGTGGATTGCCCAGTAATATTAATTAATTGACGAGGCAACTTGTGTGAATATAAATATACATAGAGCATAATATTCATAACACCATAAGAATATAAAAAGTCAGTCTCGTAAAAGTCTCCTAAACACATCACTTAAATAATCCTCAACGTGGCAGTCATTTCACGTTGAAATCGTGCGTCTTCAGCAAGTTTTGCGCACAACAACTATCACCAGTCAGTAGTTGAGAAAATAATATGCGCCTGTACCACAAAGCCCGTCACCTTTCCAATGAGCGATCAAGCCAACGAAATGCCGTTCTTTGTTCAATGAACAAGCCTTTCTACTTACAAACCCGACATAAACGCTTAAGTCTATTATTAAACAGCAAGTTAAGCCAACCGATTACAACAAACTACATCTTATATACAAATGGTATCTGGCATATTTAAAAGAGCAAAAAGTGGTGGGCATGCGGGGTTTGACTACAGAGCTCCCGCTCTCAACACATGGTGAAGAGCACGAGTCTCCCGTTGACATCACGAAGGATATAGCCGGTGTGATCCCAGTCGGAAATTATGGTTGTGATTATAGTAGAATATAGTAGTGTATGAGAGATTATAGTCGATTATGGATGATGAAACAATATGGTAGATATGTCGACCATAACATACCGTTGATTTTAGTA
>LQNS02278157.1:12425586-12438518 GCA_001587735.2 Parhyale hawaiensis
ATATTATGGTCGAAGGTTGTGACATATCTCTACCATACTGCACCCCATAAATGGTTGAATATGGAGGATATATCGATAATAAACAACCAAAGTCTAAACCATAATCATAGTTGTTCTACTATAATCACAACCATAATTTCCGACTTGGACTAGAACAACAACCGCTCTTAATAGGAGTTATATGTTTGTGACTGAAAGCAGATCTGCACTACGACAGCGGCTCTTACTAAGAGTTGATAGTTTGTAACTCAAATCAGCAATGCACTTCCATCACAATAAAAATTCGATTGGATTATTATTGGACTTATGTATTGTGTATCACTGGGCATACATGCCAATGGTCTGCCGGTGTGAAATGACGGCAAAAAAATCTTGACTGCAAGGAAACGCTAATTTTATCGGCTTTCCTTGGTCGTTCAGCTCTGTAGACTAGCTTTCCATTTCTTGCTCAATTTGCAAGCTATGAGCTCCGAGCAATGAGGTTAAACTGTGAGAAGGATATTAAATTTAGCTTCTATGGTGCTGCTAAGCGGTAATTCGGACGTATTTAATTCCTAGTTTTCCAATTTGGCCAAGCAAAGGGTTCTTTGGCGTTTTGCAAATGAATATCAGCAAGTTATATGTAGTGATAAGGGAAAGAATGAAGCGTCCACGCAGGCAACAAACGTGGTGTCACAACCCTAACGACATTTGGGGCAGCCGCGGCAGCCGCCCAAAACCTAAATTACAGTTTTAGATTCTGCAGTGACCCTAATTGTTTGTCGGGTATAGTGGGATGCAGATACGCACAATTTTGCTTCTAAATCTAGCGGAGTAACTGTCCTATTATTCCGCGATTTGGTTATTTTTCTGGATGTGTGCACAACTTTAGTTACTTCTTTGGTAACTACCATTCAAGCTCTAAGTTTTTAAATCTCTTGATTGTAAACCTTACCATAATTGTTTCAAATAATTACCCTTTTGCGCAAGACCTCGCAGCAATTCCCTATGTTGGAGACCCTTTCAAATAATTGAGCTGCTTTGGTGCACCACTTGTAGCAACACAGCCAATTTGAGTCGCAGTAAGCGTTTCTTAGTACACCAGTCTCTCATAAGTCGCTGAGCTCTAAATGAAACTAGATTTCTCGCTCACACTCTCAGCCCGCAGCATAGCGCATCCTCCGAAGCAGTTGCTTGAGACGCACGTGACCCCGAACAGATATTACTAGCCAGGATTGGACACACCAGTACAGCCCCACACTGTCGCCTGTACTGCACCGGTTTCGCTTCTCTACAGGGGTTTGTAAATGGTTACCAAGTGGCCCACTTTAGATTTAGAGGAAACAGTGATGCCCATACCCGCATGTTGTACCGCGGTACAACACGATCACCTCGCAGCAACGTACACTGCAGTAGTCCGTGCTGCATGACCTTGGCAACAGTAGCTAACCGGTCACGGAGGAGTGTGTGGCATACCTAAGAGTATGTGTTAGGTTAGGTAGGAGTAGGTTAAGTTAGGGTAGGTTTGGTCAACCAATATATTAGTGCAGGTGCATAGTCTAACTCATAGGTACACCTATTTTACCTGAATATGAGGTACGTCAAATACAATACCGACACCCGCATATCTCTTCTCATTAAAGAGTAATACAGTGGTGTATTAATTTAGCAACACAGCAAGGATTCATAATACTGCCAAGCAGGTTGGAATGAGAGCATTTGTGTTCGTGTCATCCTTCCATGTGTTTTTCTTTTTTCCTGCACTGTGGACTGGAATCAATAGGAGATGACTGGCGCTGCAAAACAGTGGTGCATATTTAAATAAGCTTTCGTTTAATGAAGGGAAAGCGACCGCAAATAGTGAGTTACGTCAGCATCGCCAGTATCGGATTGACTTCTTTTTGTTCTATCACAAATTGCCCATGCAACTGAGCCAATACTTGAATTACGCCACAGCATTCTCACTGCACTCACGCCGGCAAAATGAACTTAAAATTTGTTATCGTCAAAAGGCATAATAGTTGTCCATAAAAATACTGAACCTAATTATAAACGGGAAATTGACTGCAGTCGTTAGAGATACGCGCCTTCAGGCCGAGCCTAGTTTTTGCGGACAATCTTGAAACTTTATACGATTTTGGATGAGAGCTATGTAATATTCACTGCATTGACTGCTGCCCAATAATATTGCAGGACTGCGTAGACTCGCTACAGGCTACGTGAACTGGCATCGTTAATCAAAAAATTATTTAGAAAAAAATTATTCCGCATTGTAAGGATTTCACAGTCGTTCCTATCACACGCAAAAGTAGAGAAAAATTATAATATTTTTGTTCTGCATGTGATTATAAATCAGGTGGGTTGACCTAGATGTGAAACATGTCAAAACTGCTTACTCATCGCTTACTGGTTCCAACCCCATTCTTCTTCATTCGTGGGTGATGGGCTTACGCCACGAGGCGTTTTTTGTGTTTTATTTCGTGGATATTTATCACCCGCGAGCGAAGAGAATAGCGATGTTCAATATATATGAAGATTTAAGTATATTTGTTTGTATTATCTGAGCAGTGTTCATAATTTTTTTTTTTTTTTGCAGGGAATCAGATGGGTTGACCTAAATGTGACAAATGTCAAAACTCTAGATTAAGCTGGCCATCAAAAATGACTGTTGCAATACCTCCCTCCCCCACCCGCACGGGTGATGGTCTTACACCTCAAGGTGTTCTAGTTTATGTCATTTTTAACGAGTCTCTGTTGCGTCGTCAGTATGATGCACTGCAAATATTGACCTTCGTTTATTATCATTAGTGAATTTGGTGTTGAGGTAAAGCGGTAATTTAAATGGAATTATTCCATTCTCACTGTCACAATCATTATTGAAAACTGTTACCGTTTTCAAAGCGCACCTCGACCGTCTCTCTCACTGTGCATAAGCAGCTGGTAGAATCATGACTATGGGTCGACTCGGTTTGAATGTTTGTGCAGTCGTATGAAACATTTAAGAATATACAATGATCGATATTACCCGTAGAGCATTGCTATTTTGCATGTCGCATGCTAAACCCTACCATGCTCATTTCATGATGTTCGTCTAACGTAACTAGTCAAATAATTTGTGTAAGCCGTGCAGTGTCTGCCTGCTGTTTTCAGTTTTTAGAATGTCTCATGTTCTATTCAATGAACTGTTTGAGTTTGATTGAAAATTGCCGCAAAGAACAGTTATTATCGCTAAGCTACATTTTCCCCATATAAACCTGACATCAAACAAACTTGTTCTCACTTTGATAACGCTAAACTCTTGAATAATAAATGTATTTCCCCCTTTTGGAGCAAAATCCAAGAAAAAACTTGCATTCTGAGCTGGAATAGAAGAGACAGTGGCGCAGCCAGCTACTCTGAAATTCTGCTTACTAACATACGCAAACCCGAAGCCTCTTCATGGCTTTTGCGCAGGCCTTAGATCACTCCATGTCTTATTCAGTAACAGCATTTCCCCATCAGAGAGAATAGAATCTTGAGTTGCATGTTTCTTTGCTTGCCTCAAGATGCGCTGAATATTGCAATAGCTGCAAACACAAGTCTCTCTGTGAATCGATGAAGTATAGATCACTGTGAGTCTGCTCTACTTCACTCCAACATTTTTGGAACCCTGTGTAACTTATATTGTGCACATTGGGAAGATCGAAAACTCCGGAAGCTGCGTTATAATAAATACACTGCGATACTGCAAGTTTTATATGTAATCTTGGATGGCGTACTGCGTGCGAAGGTGTCTATAGTGCAGTAAAGAGAAAACTATTTTATATATTTCATAGTAAATGCAGTATCAGACGAGAATGGTTTGTAGTCTTTTATAATTCCGTGGCTGTATTGATTGGTATGAATATACAAATCGTCTTCAGGCTTATTGCAAAATGACTAAATATGAGTAAAAGTAAATTATTGTGATAGTTATAACTCATGGTAATTGTGTACCGCAATATGTATTTATAGCTTTGTCAATAAAACTCATTATCATTCTTTCGGTGATGCATATCACTCGTATTCATGTGCTTCGTTGTAATGACGAAAAATTGAAAGCATTATTCTTTTTGCCTATACTAGTGAACTCCGAATGAATGTGATGGCTGTATTTGAATCACTGCTTAGAATGGACCATGTTTTGAGCGTTTACTGCCTTATATGCATGTTCATTTATGTCATGTTCCAAGATCAAGCTGCTAGCTCGATTCTGTAGTTACACTTTACTGATCAGTGGAAGGTGAATTAAAGTGTAAACATTGTTTAGTTGTAATTGTACAAACAACGGCTTTAACCGAAGTGTGAAGCACACTTTCCACTGAAACAGCATTTTATTTAAATATACGACACTGTAATGGTTTCAATTGTAAGAATAAAAGAATAATGTTGCATGTCATGTGCGTTTTTACAGTAGATATAAACTGAAAAGTTCTAGCTTAACTTTTGCACGAGAAAATTGATCTATAACTTTACCGCCCCAATTAATGGGTTCTATACTAATTTCAATAAGTTGAATATTATTCAACGTGTGTGCTCATAGACAATTGGAAAAAGTCTTAAGTAACGTGCGGTAAGTCAGGTGACTATAGCTATGCCGTTTCAAACAATTTCATTTGAAAATTATAGTCGGTATGAATTACATACGTACTGTATGTACCTATGTATATAGTTGTGTTACTGGAAAGGTACTCGATTATAAACACTCAATAACGAGATTATTCGTGCTGCAGACCGATCACCGATTTATTGATAAAGAAAGAAGTCAGGTCACTGTTAACTGCTATTTAATGTAGATGATCTAAAAGGTCTAATCACAAGCAAGGGGAGGGAGGATGAACCCCTGTTGTGTTGACATCTTTCACAAAATTAACAAAAAGTTACAGCATAGATGCAACTGTTTCCAAAGCTCTGCAGATAATTATTTTAGTCTAGTTTAGCGCAGCATCCACATCTGGAGATAGATGACACTTTGCTTGAGGAGTCTAACTCCTTGGCTCCTTGGAGATTATTGGTGCTGTCTTCGATGAGAAGTTTACTTTTGAGCCGCATATTAGGCGACAGATGTCACGTGCTTCCTGTAAGATTGGGCTCCTGCGTGAAGTGAATTCTCTGTTTGGTGACTGTGAGGCTGTCAGCAGATGTTTCTGTACTTTTTACTGCCTGTGTTGGAGTATTGCTCACCGGTCTGGGCTTCTGCTGCTGACACTCACTTGCGTCTGTTGGACCAACTTGTTAGTTCACGCGGGTAATGATCTAGTGAACCTGCCCCACAGAAGAAGGGTTGCAGGACTCGGTATGTTTTAAACGTATAGAACAATGAGAGGCATTGGTTGGATTTTGTCACTGCCCTCAAGATCTTTAGAAGAGAAACTTGTGCTCCGGTCGGCAGGCACTCTTTCACGGTGGAGGATGTTGGATTTCGAATTAATCAGTTCGGTCGGTGCTTCATACTCTGGCCGGTTAAGGCCTGTAATTTACTGCCGGCATCGGCTTTCGGTCGTATTGGCCTGCAAGCGTTTAAGTCAGCTGTTAATGGCTTTTTGTTGGATTTCCTTTAACAGTGTTTCGGGCTTCCCGGTGTAGCACAGTGCTTCATTTGGGCTTTATTAACTGTCCGTGGGAGCTTCAGCGTGAAGTTTTAATAAAACAGGCCGCACTTGCATCACAGCATAACCTTCTACGTCGACAGTTGTTGAGGCAACAGTTTCTTGGAATCCCGAGCGGACAGATCGGACCCGCGAACACGGTAGAGACAGAAGCTGTTAGTTATAGCTACATCCCAGCTTCCACTCTACAACAGTTGGCCGCATTCAAGTCATTTCAGAGCTTTGAAAGTGCTGTCACTGCTCTCCTTTTAAGCCTTTTTATTATTCTTAATATAATTATTACACCTTCACGCTTGGGCTCCCACGGACAAGTAATACAACCCAAATGAAGCATCTTGCGACACCGGGAAGCCCAAAACGCTGCTAAATGAAATCCAGCAAAAAACCATTAACAGCTGACTTAAACGCCTGAAGGCCAATACGACCAAAAGCCGATCCCGGTAACAAATTCAAAATCTTAGCCGACCAAGGCACGAAGCACCGACACAACTGATTAGTTCGACATCTGACAGCCTCCAAAGTGAAAGAGTGCGCTCCGCACGCAGCACGAGTCTCTCTCCCAAAAATCTCGAGGGCCGGGAGAGAATAATACAACCAATGCCTCTCAGTATTGTACATTTTATAAAATGTACATAGCTCTGCGACTCTTCTCCAGTGGGACAGGTTCACAAGATCATTATCAGCACACAGCCTGCTGGCTGAACTAACAAGTCGGTCTAACAGACGCAAGTGAGTGTAAGCAGCTGAAGCCCAGACCGGTGAACAATACTCCAACACAGGCAGTAAAAACGCATAAAAACATCTACGGGCAACCTGACTATCACCAAACACGGAATTAACCTTACGCAGGAGTCCAATCTTAGTGGAAGCGCGTGACACCAATCCCTAATATGCGGCTCAAAAGTAAGCTTCTCATCAGAGACAACACTAAGAATCTCCAAGGAGCTAGACTCCTGAAGCAAAGTGTCATCGATTTCCAGTTGGGGATGCCGCGGTACAAGTGTCCGAGACCGACTGATAATCATCGACTTAGTCTTACTAGCATTCAGCTTCATACTCCAGGCCGAACACCATGCACTAATGCGTGAAAAATCCCTATTGGGAGACTGAGCTACAGCATCACGCCGGCGAGGAGCAGGTATCACAGCCATCAAAGTGAAATCGTCGGCATAGTTGATCAACATGGTCTCAAGCGAAGAGAACATGTCACTAGTATAGAGAACGAACAACAGCGGGCCAAGCACACTACCCTGAGGGACGCCAGACACCACCACGACTGAGGCGCTCAAAACGCCGTCAACAGACACACCCTGCGTCCGCTCAGAAACAAAATCGCGAATGATTGACAAAACCCTACCACCAACACACCAAAATATATTGCGTTTGGTGCAGATTAGCGATGCGTTCTTTATGATATGTAAACACTGCCAAGTAATCACAATCTACGTGTCCCTTTCGTACTGGCAGTAAGACTGTTTGGGAGCGTCAATATGCTTATACTGATAGTATCCATATTTAAAATCATGAGAAAACGCTAGTCTACGCATATATGAATTATCAGCAGGCATTGCATGAATGGATTTAATATCAAACCTAGTGCGGCAGTGTTCCAAGCGCAGCTATCACTTCATTCCGTTCGTGAGTATCAGGAGTTAACGTGACAGTTAACCGTTATAAGCTGAGTTTGGGTACTTATGAGTACATCATGTATTTGCATACTATAACTTTTATTAGATATTTTCAAGAGCACATGACTTTATAAGAGTTTAAACTCGACACTAAGGAATCTGAAAAAGGATACGTATACCCTCCAGCTATTATGCATATACTTTATATATGTACATGCACCACGGGGAAAATCAAATTAATTATATTATTAGCAGTTAGCGTCACCAGTTAACCAATGTAGCGTGTAAACAACGGTTAACGCACTGTTATTCGTCGAAGCAATAATAGTTATTCCTAATGTGCCAACTATACGCACGGGGACTAACTGATTTAGCACTTTGCGTTGGAATTGCTAAATCATTTTTGTGTGAGATGAAAAACGTGACCGAATTGTCTCCTTGGACTTTAAAGCGTTAATCTGCAGTCTAACTACCCGAATTGGCGACTAATTAATTAATTTCTCAATAAGTCTGGTTCTGCATAGGAGCTGAAACATAATTACGTAATTCATGCATCACATAGAATTATAGTATAACAGTTAATGAGGAACATAAGTTGTATCGCATGTTTTGCTAACAACGGTCATTGATTTTCAAATGCAGCAGAATAGTGCATTTTACCATCGGCTAAATTGCTTTCGTGCCAGAGAATGTCCTGTTACTGCATAAAATTTTGCTCATTGAAGCAGGAGAAGAGGGCATCGATCGTCTCACGCGATAATTACGGCATAATTAGAGTGAAATGAACCGAGCCAGCAACACGTGCTGGCTTTCTTGGCTCCAGCGAATGTAGTTCTTCACCACACCAGCGGTTTCCAATTAACCGTTTAAAGAGCTCAGTGAGATATTCTCGGGAACAAAGCAACGAATTATATGCTCCAAAAGAATCTATTTTATCCGATGCTAAAAGAGAGGCTGTGGAGATGCGGACAACTCGACCGGCATGAAAATGAAAGAAACACATTGCCCTCAAGCCTCAATACGGCATTCAGAAGATTGCTGCGCGTTAACTTAATGCATTCGATGCTCCATAGCTATTAGCACACGCGCAAATTTTTTAGGGTGTTGAGTGCACTCGATGTAGATATGCCCGTGTTTCCAAATTATCTAACATTACAGGCTATATTCTAAAGTATAAAGGAATGCCGTTATGAAAATAAAATTTTATGCAATTTATGCCCTAGATCGAAGCGTAATTGCCACCTTATATCCAAGACTTAGCCAGGAACGTCTCAGTCCAGAATAAACCTCTGCTTTGTTTACTCGCGGTCGATTGAGGGTCTGGCACTTTCGCTATAGCCATGCAGAATAGATGCGCTACTTAGGTGTTTGCACTTCTTAAATATTAGACACTCCCAATATGCATATCAGAGTCATTTTGTAGAGACTCAGAAAATGACTTACTACCACATTTCGACTGTCACTTATAGCGACAACACAAAGCACTGGCAGGCCCAGCCAGTGCTAGGGCTCAATGAATGCATTTGATACCGAACTCTGTCATATTGTAGGTAGTCTCTGGCACCCTTCTAACAGCTCGTGTGCTTGCAACTGAATCAGTCCGCTGAAGAAACATGTTCTTCTAAGAAGATATTTTTATCTCTTCTTAGAATATGCTGCATATTGGCTATAATGATTTATTTTTCAACTCTGAAAAGCGAAAACAAAAGAGGCAAAGTTTCTGGACTAGCTCCTGAAAATGGTGAAAAATTGTCTGAAAAAGAAAGTAAGCAGTGTATTCGAGAATCATATATTTTCTCTAGTATCTGGCAACAGTGTCAGAATGGAAAGTGTTAGCGAACAAATCTCTCTACGCCAGTGCTATATAGAGCATTTAGAAAGCAAAATTTTCTCCCAAGCTGTGCCTATGTTACCAAATGTTTCAATCTTCAGATTCCAGGTAACAGATCATAGACGTTTGCAGCGTCCATAACTTATTTACGGAAGTAAAGCAAATCTGTTTTAAACGATAAAATACATGACAATGAGGGTATCAGCAGCAGTAGGGAGCAGTCCTCACACACGTACACTTTTATTAGACCAACAACAGCCTACAACATCATTGTTATCAGGTTGTGCAAAAGTGATGTACGATTTCCAGTACAAATTAGTCAGATCGAATTTTTTTCATTTTTCACTTCTTCTTGTCGATAAAAAGCAACACTATGTTATGTTTAATTTCTATCATTTTCTTTGAGATTATCTAATGTTCGCCCATTATTTTCGAAAAATTAAGGTATTGATGCAAGTGCGGCAGCAAAACCTAATCAGAACACTTACGAGGTTGATGTAGTGAATAGAAGAAGTTACAGGAGGTGTTTTTTTTTCGTTTCGGAAGTGCTGAGTGATTTAACTTCGAAAGAAAAGTCCCAAATACAAAAAATTTGATTCCGCATTATTGAAAACTTTTGTTTTAGAGAACCCTACCATTACCTCTAGGGTACTTAAAGAACACCAAAATGTAGCCCATTCCGCCGTAGTACACCAACTAAAACATATTTTTTGGCCTTAAATTTTCATCAGACATTATTTTCGCACCAACCTGATACTTGAAGCGAACATTGGCAGGAAACCAAAGCAAGTGACAGCTGGCCTGCCCTGCTGAGTGTTGCTGGCATGCAGGCTTGGCAGTCGTTGCTTCATAAAATATTTCTCTGGAGGACCGAAGTCGCAGGTCGCCTGCATTGATCGACGTAACCTGACTCCACTGATCTGAGACAAGCTTCATTTCTCTCTTCTCATTCCGTGCCAAATATTGGAGCTAGTGAACAGTACTGAAACCTTATTTTAGGCCGATGAGGGTTTGAAAGAAGTTTATTTAGATCCCCGCCTATGTTAAAAGGAATTTTTTTAGCAGATAAAAAATCGTATGAATTAAACGATGAAAAGGGGTTTTAGTTTCCTGGAACCAAAAAAACAGCTTTATTGCATTTCGAATCATTTTTATAGGTTGTAACTCAACGCTGTTTGAATTGATTAACATTGAGAAATTCTACTCATTCAGTTATTCTGTGGAGAAGCCTCTCAAATTTCTAATATACGCTTGCAATGGGATAATTATTGGGGCACTTCTTGACAACTGCTCAGGCAATTCTTTTCTTACGGAAAATCAACGTTTTATTAGGTCCTTATAGCGTTGATATTAGGAGTACATTACTTGTGTGCTTGCTGAGGCTTGTGTTTCATTGATCAGCCGCTGAACGACAGCTATCGTCCCTGCGAATGCTTGGTAGGCATGCGGCTACATGCAAACACTCTCTAAATTACTTAAAAATGGTTTCAAATATGAGCTCAACAGTCGCATTCAATAGCTGATTTCTAACAATAATTGGAGAGCAAGTTTGACAAGTTTGATAACAATATCAATTTTACACAAAAAATTGTGTACGGTAGATTCTGCGATGGCTATTTTGCACCTGGTCCGTAAACAATTCAAATGTGGCAAAATTTTCGCGGGATAAAATTTAATGAAGTTAATAGCTAGGTTTGTCGCTAGTACTATCTCGAACGACTGTTCCTGTGGATTTTATTTTAAGACATGAAATCCAGTGATTATTTAGATTAGATATTATTTTATGTGTATGTATTCATACATGTTCGTATATGTATACGTTTACTGAGCAACATATCATAATTCTTAATGATGGGGAAATTCCGCAACTCTAAAATGGTTTCATTGAAGGATAAAGGACATTTTCTGTCACTGAGCGTGGGCTGGAGCATTGGCTGTGTGGTTAAGTTAGTTAAATGTGCCAATCCTATGTCATGGGGCTCGATCGTGTCCCCAGTTAATACATAGATTACCTGAGCCCTACCTAACCGTCGTTTACTTTGTTGACTAGCTGTTCTGATGGGCAATCATCCTACGAAGGAATATCCTCGTGTATATATATGAGTACATGGCACCTACTACAGTTTCAACTTGATCTTTCTATCCACTAAAAATTAATATACGGTTTGTTGGGCACTTGCTTGCTTGGCTGTTTTGCTTATCTCTCCGTCCTGACCTAAAGAATAAGATAGGAGAAATTCATCGTCTGATAGGCAAGATCTCGAGCACCTTTGTAGATGATTAGCTCCTCAAAATCGAAAGAACTTCTGCCTGTAGCAAGCTTAATGTGCTGCAGATGAATATAATCTTCAGAGTCTTCATTTTTGCTGCAGGTTCTTCAGTCTATTTGGTTACCGTACATAATCCATTGTTTCCTTTAGCCGAATATCTTTCTGGTAGTTGTAATTTTAGGCTGGGCAAAAGCCAATGACTCCTCTTCTTATTGCCGCCAAATTTTGATCCTGATAAGGTCACTGCTGGTCACCATGATATGATGCAGAGCGGTTACCATAAATTCTTTTGGTTCAACTCTAGTTTCTTGGCGCTGCTTGACTTCCAAATACTTGAGGTTCAGAATTATTTTGCTCACTGAAAGGAAATTCTACTGCCCAAGCTCATATTAGTATCGATGTCAAGTTTTGATGAATTATTAGTTGATCAAATCTGAAGCAATGCATCTTCTGCAACAAAACTCATACCACAAGCATAAACAATAATGATGTTCATCACCAGCATATTGCCGTCATTTAATGGCTGGGTACACTAGTCAAGTTAACAACGAGCAGAGCTTCCAGTTTCACCTGGAGAGCTCAGTGACACTTCTTTAAAGGAGCCCCAACTACCGCCAATATAGATTACTTCTGCCTCTAAAAAATTTAGAAAAATACTACAAAGATACCGCAATCAATTTATTATACCTTCTACTAATACAAAAGCTGAGCGCTTCTCAATCATGTTTTTTTTTTTAACAGCTGTGATTCAAGCACTTAAATGCCAGCTTTTCTTTACCAATCTTACTTTAAAGACTATCTGATGGAGAGTAGAAGCAAAATAGAATGATATCTGCGGAGAGGGAGTCTCGACTGATTGAAATCAGTGCCGGAATAAACAAAGGATCATTCATGTAGAAGCAAACGACATCCACATTCGTCGCTTCAAACATCAGTGAAACTACCTGCCTATTAAAGTTGAAGTTGATAGCTTAGATTCTACTCGGTGCTTATTTTATAATCTTTTGTCCTCATACAGGAGGGGGATGGAGCATATTATAAATTTGGTTACCCACGACGCGCGTTTCGCCATACCTCGGCTCATCAGGTGGGAGGTCGAAGATGGTCGAATTTGAAGACGTTGAAATTTGCGAAAATCTTGGTAAGATATCCCAGTAAGATGTAGCTGAGATACCGTTGATTTCAAAGCTTTAAATATGAATTGCAAACAAGCAAATGTTTCTTAAATTTTGAAACATTGTCCGCTGCGTCGACTCCAAGTACAGCACACCGGGCGAAACGCGCGTCGTGGTAACCAAATTTCTAATATGCTTCTCATCGTATTCTTCAATAATAATGTTTTCTTAATTATTGCTCAGTTGCCTATGACTTTGTAAACATATGTTTATGCGTCACCGGAAATGATGTTTTCAGGATGCGACGAATCTACCAGCCCTAAAGCCTGCCCCCCTGAGTGGAATTTAATCTCCTGAATGAAACAGTACAACACTTGTATATGAAATTGATCTTAACTTGAGAAAAAACACCGCTATAAAATTTACTGGTTACGCGTACTTACTTTTCCTGTCACCGTTTTGTAGAGACTATAAACTGCACT
>LQNS02278157.1:12462920-12474693 GCA_001587735.2 Parhyale hawaiensis
TCAGGGGCTGTCGTTCACGGTGCAAACCCCGATGGCTACATGTGCTGCACAGTATAGTGTGACTATAAACAGTGTTACTATATGGTCACTGTCACCAAAGAAAAGCAAATCCAGTACTTTTTCTTACTTTTTTCAAGGTGCAAAGTGTGCTTTATCAACTATCTTATTATTGACTGAGAGATAGGTAATGCATCAGTGCTGTAGACTCAACGGCTATCACCGTATCTGTGATACGGAGGGAATCAGTAAGCGGGTACAACAGGGCAAGGTCTTTTTAATCATTATTTTAATGCGCCTGAGCTGTTCTGTGCAAATGCGTTGGCACCTGTATCATTGTTTGCTGCTACCGTGGGGATTCCAAGGTTTTGGTTAGGCTGGCCACCTTCTGAGAATTCTTATCGGCCAAGAGGCTGGTCTTAAAATATCGTATGTCGAGTCCCAGTGTTAAAAAGGAAGACTGGCATTACCATGATAAAATATGAACGTTTAACGGGGCCACCTGAAAGACCATGCAAAATCCGTGAAAGTTTCACGGGTGCAGGAGAGAGGACAACTACCCCCCCCCCCTTAGGATACCAACTATCCGCTAGGAGGACACCTACTCCCTAAGAGGACAAATACCCCTTCCCTAGGAGGACAACTACTCCCCTCTTAAGGGGACAAGCCCCCCCCCCCCCGAACGAGGGAACAACTACCCCTAGGTAGTACACTTCATATAAACCGTGAATTTTTTCACGGGTCCAGCTAGTCTGCATGTTAATACCCTAGAGTCCACGTCAGTATGTGTTTGTGTGTCACGCTCTTTACTAATACAGTAGATAGACGGAAATTGGAGATTTGATCAGGCACCAAAATTCAACTCACAAGAAACTCAGATTTTCTATTCAACCATAGCTTTCTTCTATCCCCTTCTTGAAAATTTTTTCATCCCGTTTCGAAACAAAGACATGATTATTATTTCACCTGTATCATATCTACCGTTTTTCATTTTTTCACGCCGTATTATGTTCGCTTGGCTGGTGCCGGATGACAATCTTAACAGTGTCAGTGCGTAGCTAGGATACGGTGCGGAGAACAGAGCAGGTAGTGTTGGACATCTCGACTCTAAAATATTTTTTTGATGTGACAGTGCGTGTCTCAGGAAAGACAATGACATCTTGAGAACAGAAGGTTACGCTGCTGTGACTGAAGCGGTTAATCGAGTCTGTTTAAATATGTTTGTATAGCTATCGCATCAAACAAAGCAGAAAAATTAGGGGCTACTGATCAATATCCACGGATCCCGTAGTAGTGCAAAAAAAATCTGATACGCCGATAAAAAAATTAAACGTGTAAGATTGTGGAGGGGTAAATTATCTGTTGACTGGGCCGCCATGGCGTAATGGTAAAGTTCCCGCCGCAGGATCAGCAGGTCCCTGTTTCTAATCCTATAAGCGTCACTCGTTTAAGGCAGGAAGGGCATCCGGTGAAAAAATAGCCTAAGCTCCAGTAAAAACTCCTGGCATTAGCTGGGCACCGTTCAAGCCCGTAATCCTTACTTTGGAGATCGTGACGTATAGTTAGAAGCGCCGTCTCAGGTGAAACTAAGGTGAGTGCAAACAACTAACCACGAAATTTCCACGGGTCCCGCTAATTATTATTATTATATTATCAATTAGTTTTCCATAAAATGAAGGTTTTCATATCTTGATACTGACTATTACTGTTTTTCATGAAATGAGCTCGCCACAGGCCGGCACACAGAGAAAGACTAACGAACCAAGTTGTATATTATTATGCAGGTAACATGAAACACAACTGAGAATTTATCGATCGGCTCTATGCAATCGAAGAAAAAACTTGCCTGTATTGCTTTATGCGAACTACTACTGCTTACTTCTAGCAACTGTAACGGAAGGCATTTAACTGAGGTCTGCCAAGGGCTTTTGGATAAAGCTGCTTTATGTTCCTTTCTTTCTTTTCTTGAGTATCGTACCTTTTATATCTAATATTCAAATAGATTGTTCGTTGTGTGCTAGAATGATTAAAACCAAACATGACCCTGCTGTTTCTCAGCCCGTATCATAGCACTCCACTAAACGTACTGAATATACAGTAGCAAGTCTGTTTCAAGTACAGCCGTATAATTTTACAATGTGAGAATTAGATTTATTATCATAAATCTATATAATATTATATAATCGAACCTAGGATTTACTGACCTATTTTGTTTCTTTTCTTTACGCAACTTGTGTGAAACATAAGTGTACACGCACGAGGAATTAAAAAAATATATACTACAGCCCTAGTGTAGCGCCTGAAACCTGGTGACTCAAATTTCTTTTAAAAAGGTATAATATATATTAAATGACCAAAGAAAGTATATCAATTCGATTCCTCGCGGAAACTCACAGGCCACGACAGACACAACCTCATATGACTTGAGTATGACTGACACTGAACCAAGGCCTTCTAGACACAACATTGACTGAGCCTTGTCCACAGCGGGCTGTATGATTATTGCACATCAGTATTGACTGTAGCTTGCCTACGATTGCCCTTTATGCCTTTCTTGCGCTTTTTTTTCCTGTCAGTAGCGCACTGACCACTCTGAGACCTACCGGCAGAAAAGCCGAAAAAACAAAACAAAAAAAAATTATTGATAAATTAAAAGGCGCCCTAGTGGCGCACGAGCCTGTGTTATACCACAGGAGTGGTTCGGCTTGATATGGACATTGTGTCCCTGATGAGCGAGTAAAATTCTGTAATACTACCTACTACTACTAGCGTGGCGATGCACTTGCCTGTGTTAAACCTCAGGTGTGGTTCAGTGCAATATAGACATTGTGTCCCTGATGCGTTAGTAAAATTCTGTGCTACTACTACTACAGTTTTTTATAATATATAATTAATCTTACAAAGCATCAGTGGAAAAATTCCGTTCTCATATATTTGCTGCAATTAAGGCATCACTTCTTGTGGAGCGAATATTTTAAAAACTCATTTTAGAAAGAGATAGTGGGGAAACTGCTTTCTTTTCTCATATAGTTATTGAATCCTCACTGCCATTACGAGGCAAACACCTAAAATGTCACAAGTTTCATAAAACCGCAATACGCTGTCGTCAATCTACTGAAATTTTTGCTTCGCTTTCATCTTAGCGAGGCCCCTAAATAGTCCCTCATTTACTCTACTAGTCAAAACTCTACCATAGAGATAGAAGTAATTCTACATATATCAAGAGCAGCGTATTACCTCAAATTAGAGAGAATTTTTTTTCTTTCTATAAAGTCATACCAACTGGGAAACAGATGAACAGCACATTTATGCCCCGCATTTGGTACATCAGGTTTTATTGCGCTTAGCGTACTATAGCTTTCGATTTTTAATGGTCGAATATGTCTTTGTGCCGCCAGTACTCGAAATCGTAATTTTCTTACGCCGGACTCTCCCCTGAACCTTCGGCTCAGAGCAGTGGCCAATGTGACTTTTAAATGAGGTGCATTCTGCAAGTGACTTGTAGGAGATGATAATTTTCTGTCCTCTTAGTTGACATACTAAGCAAAACAGAAAAGATTATGGAACTGTAACCAGAATTTTCCATATGAGTACCTCCTACGCATATCTTGGTTTCGTTCATAGCATGGAATTTCATCCAGCTCGATATATTGAGAGATTGTACAATGCCACTCTGCAATTTTGCTTAAGCGGAATATATTGATACTCTAATTTTCACACTCATTCATTACACTGCTGAAGAAGTTTATCCCAGGTGAAGAGACTATATATTTATGCTCTCTTAACTATCACTAATGTTCCTAGGTCGCCTGTTACGCTGGTCAGTATACAGGGGAGGAGCCAAATTCGGTGAATCTGTGTACTGCTTACTCCTTATTTTCTGCACAACTGATGCCATGGACATAACTGAAGTACAGAGATGACCCCTTTACTGAAACGACGTGCTCAAATAAATCGTGACTCGAACTAATAATATATAAAAAACTAGAACGTACTGCTCAAGCCCATCTCCGTCACTCAAACAATCGTCTGCGGAAAATAGATGATATATTCAATAATAAACTTATTATCCTCATACTAGTACGTCATCGTGTACCCCGACGGAAGTATAGGCAGTAGTCATGCTACACGAGCATGTAAACACAGCTATAGTCTAACCATTTTGTCAAGGCACTTTGGTCGTGGTCAAATTCCTCCAGAGCGTTGCCAATTCTGTGGGTATTTCTGCAATTTTCATCGGTCCATACATTAGCCCCTCCCACTTCCAGTATATAGAGAAATCTTAGAAATACCCACAGAATTGGCACCGCTATAGAGGAATTTGACCCCGCCCGAACTGCCTCGATAAAATGACCAGAATACAGGTGCTTCTAGTAGTCTTGCTGTTTTTTTACGATAAAATCCTTGCCAGTTTTTGTTTGAGTATTGACCTGCTGGCACAGCTATCCTATCTTTGCATTATACCATAGTTCTTGCTTGTTCTGGAAGAAGGTGTTTCCCAATGTTCGTTTGGGCGTGCGACTGCCATCACAGTTTTTCCAATTCTGTATTAGTTGCATAAACTTCTTATCAGTCGAACTGTCTTCAGGAGCCAAGCAAATTGCATAACGAGGCACGCGTGGGCATGCAAAATATTGACTTACATCGAGAAACATGTTGTTCCGTACCAGTTAAGCCTCCCCGTTCACAGACGGGAAAGAGCAGCCTTGACGAAAACTGAATGTCTGTTGGCGCACCGAAAAGTGTGAAGGTTTGGAGGCATCACTTTGCTCTGTAAGATTGTGACCGTGCTTCGAAAAAAGCATACTTTTG
This sequence comes from Parhyale hawaiensis, assembly GCA_001587735.2. Classification (NCBI taxonomy): domain Eukaryota; kingdom Metazoa; phylum Arthropoda; class Malacostraca; order Amphipoda; family Hyalidae; genus Parhyale; species Parhyale hawaiensis. Next base: position 12,467,730 of record LQNS02278157.1, read on the forward strand.
TCCTATGCATCATATACCGTATAGAAATTTGCACTATTAATATTGGCTGTTCCAGTATTAAGATTATTATAATATTAACCATACTTTACATACGCTCCATCTGCATAAATGCGATGCGTCGTACTATAGGAGTAAATAAATAATTTTTTTAATTAAGCTCCGCACTATTAGCAGGGATTTAAACTTGGGCTGAAGCTGTTGGCAGTTTCCCTGAGCATCATTTCTCATTTTGGACTTGCTCATTACGCACCTTCTTTCCATGTTCCAAAGATTCCAACGGAGGGTCGGTCTCTGCAAGTCTTCTTCCCTCCAGGGACCCCACCATCTTTCAATTAAAGTTACGCTAACTTTCAGCAGCAGCTTTTCTGGACTGATTTCCGTAGGGAGCATCCTTAAGCTACTCAGAATTAATTTGAACAATTAGAATTCTCGCAACGGTTCACTGGAGTCAGCTTTGCTCTGTTTTAATGCTGCTTCCAGGAATCGATGATGCTGCTAAAGGAGCAATGCATGGCGTTCGTTTCGAGGTCTTTGAGGTACGCGTTATACCTGAGGGAGAAAGACAGTGAACCTTTTTGTCTGTTTTTCAGGTAGCTCCCTCCTAGAAGACTCAAAGAAGGGAGTTGTTCCAGGAAAAAAAATGCCGGTTAATATTTCTACCGTTTTGCTCACAATCCTATGAAGCAATGTGGATAGTATTTCTAACTGAAAATTCGCCAATTATTGTTATTCGCTCTTAGTTCGTCGAGGAAACGAAAATGTATTTGTGAGAGTCGTAATTATATCATCGAAGACTTCTAATTACATATTGCTGTTCAATGAACGCTATTCTTCCCATTTTTCTGTTCCTCACTGATTCGTATGGCTACTTGAGGCAAGAAAAACATCCCTATATAGTTTGCATCGAGTTTACAATCTAAGACTGACAGAATGAAGATGAGCTTGCTTTGCTTTAGAATTAAGTAAAATACCCTGAAAGACTGGATGTAATATCATACTATACAGTACTTCTCTCTCGCCTCCCTGCATATTGCTAATTTGACGACTTGAAAGCGTGAGTAAAGGCGAACAGATAGACACAGGCTGGCTCTGCCGTTTTCTATTAAAGCTCACATTTCATCTACATATACTGTCGGTTAGAGAAGCACCTCGTTCTTGTATTAGCTCTTCCGGGAGTACTGGTATGGATTTCTGGGTTTCATCAAATGCGTTCTCAGGGCATAAGCGATAGTCTTGACTCTATTATGAAGGCGCGGTTTATAACTGTACGCATTTACTTTTTTTTTCCTCACTTCTCGACCAGGCTGCAAAACTTCAGAGCTCAAATTGCAATGCCTCGCCAGCGCGCTCTTACATTAACCGTAGCTTAGGTTGCTAGCTTTTCTGAATAATCTATTATGAAGCCTGCCTTTTCCTTGCAATGCAAGTTCTTAATTAGCATATCAGAGTAAATATAGAAATGAATGAAAATGATACAAACTGAAAATTGCCATATTCGGTGATACGTTCCGAAAGTCACTGGAAATCCTATCGTGTAAGAACGATAACAGTTGTTCGTACGGTACGCTTTCTTGATTAAAGCCTTAACGCCTTCTTGGGGTACGAAACGTTGGATAGTCTCTCTCATATTCTTGGATTTTTCATTAAAATATATGCCTTTTCAAATGTGTTTCAATGAAAGGCTGGTAACTTCCTCGGAGCAGTGTTAAGAAAATTTTATTTTGCAATGATGTGCCAATCGTGACAGAAGGCGGGCAGTCCTGCGTTATTTCCTTTTTTCGCAAAACTTTCAATATAAATTACAGTGATAACTCCTAATAGACCTACCTCTTATTAGACAAAACTCTTAGCAGACAAATAAATTTTCAAAAATGTACACCGAGAAAAATTCTGAAGAGACAAAGTCTAATATTGGTGTCTGGTGAAAAATTTCTGATAAAAGTATACGAGTATTATTTACAATGTTTTTCGGTCTATAAACGCACCTTTTAAACTTATATAGTTAGATATTTGTTTAAGTCTTAGTGACAAAGATCATAAGACTGAACCTACCGTATTCTATCCGATGAATGCAAGAAGACTTTTACATTGACTAAATTAAAATACTCTTTTTTTCTTATATGATGCATATGGAAAGTCACGTCAGATTTTGTTCTTGATGTTAGGACTGGCAACATTCCCCCGGTTAATATATTATATTGATTCCGTCGGTACTTCATATGAATCCACTCTACGTGACAGTGAGGCTCGTTTTTTTTACCCTCGACGACACTTAACGATGCCTCTAAAAAAAGATAATGAAAGAACAAACTCGACAAGTAACTCTGAAAAACAGCATTTATACTGACAGGAAAGTATCCATTTAGGATATATGCAGTGAGGGTATGACGGATTGTGATTAAAGTGTGATAGAGCAAAGTATTCTATCTTGTCTGTACATACAGTTAGTTACGACTAGATAGAACAAATAAAAAATAAAAATATGTTGTTTCAAAAAGTATGAACAGAAATGTAAAAGATTTTTATAAAAAGAATTATATATCTAGTATTACACACATTAAACACCGATTGCTAATGTTTCATAATTATGGGTGCGGTCTTTGTAATTAAAACTTGAAATTATTGCAGTACCCCCTGCATTATTGCAGAAAACTGCTGGTTTCGTAAGAGACAAAACCTTTCAGTAAAAAAGCCATGTCAGGAACGCAACCCTTGTCTATCAGGAGTATTTAGTGTAAGTAGAATGAGCAGACATGTTTAGTTCATACGAAAAAAAAAAACTGAAAAATCTAAAATGCATATTTAAAGTATCAACCCTTTTCAAAAACAATCAGCATAGTCGTTCCTGAACATTCGGTTTTGTTCTTCAATTGCAGTTTGTTGCAAATAAGAAAATGACAAAATGCTTACATAATAATTGTACGCCACACTTCTTATTAGTCAGTCAACTATTTATTTACATAGTTGTCCGCCACACTTCTAATAGTCAGATAACTATTTTGCATACATATATATCAACATTTTTATTCGTAATTTCCGAGACAAAGGCAAGTTTATTGACTGCCGCTAAAATAGATAACAATTAACTCTACGTTTGTTACATAAATCGTTTTCGTTGCGATGCGTTATTACGATCAATGTTGTAAACTTACGAGACATGTAGATAACCTTTTGGTGATTGCATCAAATCAAGCCGCTTTTGTTATGTCCAGTTTTTCCGCTTGAAAATAGTCATTAATGTGACTTATGAGCTTGATTTTTATTACTTTATCGTTGATGATATCGTTAACCCTTCACCGAGCAAGTAACCATAAACGGTCACTTCTATAATGTTATTCCCACGAGAGCGTTTTTCAGCCGCTCGGTTAAAGGGTTAAGCTGATCCTGTACGCATGATCGGCCTAAACTCAGAAAATTACAAAACGTATTAACAAGCAGATTTTCTTCATAACACGTTTTTTATTCTGTTCGAAAAGAGTCAGTCTTTCAAAGCACCACGTTCAATATATGAAATACTGCATATTATGTCTACAGCGGTATATAAGCTTAGTTACTTTGCGTTTCACTCGTACGTACTTTATACAGCAAGCACTTGAGTAAAGAGATAAAAAAGCAAAAATATTCCGGAGCTCAATGACTCCAGTCTGTCCGCGAGAAAACTTCTACATATAGGCACCGTCTGAAAAAATTGAGGAGCGCGGCGAGTGTTCTGCCATTTCTTTAAAGTTAAAATTAAACCAGTGGCAAGGCTTGCCATTGCCGCACATGTAGTGCAACTTTTACAGAATCTCTCGTACGAATATCCCAGGATGGTGGAGACTGTGAGATCGGAGCTAGGGGCTCCAAAATTCTATTAAGTTTTCGAGGAAGAAACAACATTCCTAGTGAGGGTGATAAGGGGCGCTTCAGGCCCTAAAATGGTCTTTCTTATAACAAGTTTGCCGATGTTTAATGGTTTTAGAAAAGTTAAAATATGGTTACCGCAGACGAGCGGTCACTTCCTCTGCGCTGAATACAAGTCAGGATGTTAAAATATTGTCTTTCTTAACAACGACTGGGTTTTGTTCTCTGCGAATGGCTGCATGCAAGTCAAGCAGCTGAGATACAGCGCTTCTCGCCAGTTTTCACTTTGTTTTTGGAAAGACAGCTGAATAAAAGCTGGTTGTTGTTTTAGTTTTGTTTTCCATTAACAGTAAAGCACCCCAAATAGAAGTTCTGACTCGACGTACGATTCGCCTGTTTCAGTTAATTTAGCCAACTCAATTTAAACGATACGAAATAGCACTAATTGGAGTTTGATTTATTTGGTGATAAACTGAATAAGAATGTAACAATGTACCATCTCATGTAACCTCAGCCAACTCAATTTATACCATGTGAAATATCCCCATGGAGTTTGGAGTCAGATTTATTGGTGATAAACTGAATAAGGAAGTAACACAGTGTAATCTCATGTAACTTAGTGGTACATGACAAGGAGAACATACAGCAGCAATGGTGAGTGGTAGCAGTAGCAGTCCATATACAGCTCCAAGCTAGCGCCCTCTTAGCTGACGGGAGCGCTGCTCTATGGCAGCAATTGCTCCACAAGCAGTTACTCCCATGCAACTAAGCGCTAGCTACATGACCTTCATAAAATATAATTTTTTGTTTACACGCACCCATGCTACACGAGTACTCCACCTATGCGGTAGCTGTATGGTCTTCATAACGCACAAAATTGGGTTCACACGACACTTTTCCTTGTTCACTTCTAATCATATGATCGATTCCTTTTCCTCAGACACACTGAGCTCACGGATGCTGATTATCTACGGAGTCCCCCACCTTGCTTGGTGATGGTAATACCCTTTCTTTATTTCTCGCAACCAGATTATTTCCGAGAAGATATCCAAAATGCCTTTAATATTTGGTAAGTGATGATTCGTGAGGCGAAAAGAAACTGCTTCCTAACTAATTTTCTCCGCCAAGGAGGTTATGTTTTTGTCGTGTTTGTCCATCTGTTTATTTGTTTGTTTGTCGGTCACCAAGATAACAAAAAGTTATCAACGGATCTTTACGAAATTTGCAAGGATTGTTAAGCATGTTCACAGTATCAGATGATTAACTTTTTGGAAAAGATCCGTTGATCTATTGTTTGCCTGCTTATTTTTTATTCTAAGTAACGTAACTCAAAAAGTGGTGGACGGATTTCCATGAAATTTACATGAGTCGTTAGGTATATTACGAAAAGTAAATGACCAAATTTTTGTGATGTTCTGTCCGTTCATTTGTTTGTCGCTGTATTTGATTTTATGCTTGATAGCACAATAACTCAAAAAGTTATGAATGGATCTTTATGAAATCTACAGGAGTTGTTAGTATTGTTAGAAGACATAATGATTAAATTTTGGTGAGGATCGGTTGATCTGTTTCTGTGTTTGATGTTTGTCAGAATGTTTGTTTGCAGCATAAATGAAACTGTTAAAAACAGATCTTCAAAAAAATTATAGAAACTAGTAATACTGTCAAACGGCACAAATAATTAGATTTTGGTGTTGATACAAATAAAATCATGGTTTCAGAACCAATTTGAGTTTTGAGTTTGCGCTCTCAGGGTGCTCTAGTTATGTATGTTATTTTGCTGGCTATCGAAAATTGGGTTAGTTTTTTTTTCTTTTTTGCTGCATGCAAAAGAATAGCCATGATGCTGACGAAATTTGAGAATTCGGTATACTTTCATGTATAAACTGCACAACTGAGGTACATTTTCTCCGGTGAAATTATTTTCTTATAGATCCATAAACTCCATTTATTCCCAAATAATAAATATAATATATTATCCTTACTTCCTCTACTTATTTAAACAAACCTTCACGGATAGAGCGTTTCCATCAGAGAGCGCAATTTACGATAATGTGCACGACTTCAATCGCGTGGGGACTGTACTTAATTTAAATAAAGGAAATAGTGATAGATTTAAAATCATCAGACCTGAAGGCAACATTGCTCTTGTCAGATAATTAATTGAAGAAAACCCCAACGTCTCCTGCCGTAGAAATTTTTCGAGTTTTTCAAATCGTTTTTTTGACGCATTGTTCAGAAGAAATATATACAGTCCCATCCTTGTAGAAGTGTCATTCAACAGAAGCTTCTGGATGAAGATCTCAGACATCCGGCATTTTCTCAATGGTTCTTGAAACAGCCAGCTGAATTTCTCGGGCATTTATTTACAGTAGACGAGGCAGCCTTTCCTGTGAATGGAAGAATAAACAAACAAAATGTTAAACACTATTATCTAAAGAACCATTGTCCTGAAAATACTGTTCTTTATGATCCATTTAGCTGAGAGAAGTTGTCCTTATGAACTTGTTTGTGTGGCGATGGAATTGTGATTGGAACAACATTCTACGAAAGTAATGTACCTGATGATCATGTACAGCCTACAGTTCTGCGACATTTGGTGGATGCAAAATTGAGCACCATGTCATCACAGTGCCGTCGTTAAATATTATTTGCAAGTCGGTTTTGCACAGATAATAATTTCAGTAGGATGCGGCTTAGAATGGTTCTCAAGATATCACCAGATCCGACGCACTTTTTTGTGGGGGTCATCTAAAGGCACAGTCTTACACATCACCGCCACAAACTATACAGTTGCGAGCATAATTAAGGGACAAAAATAAAAAAATCATATCTCAAAAACTCTAAAAGGTTCAACGCTGAAATTTTAACACAAAAGCGGTTTTGGGATACCTAATAATATGCTAAGAATTTATTACGATCCGAAGGATGAGAAAAAAGTTATGTACATTGAACTTATAATTATGAATTTAGTGTGCGCAGAATTAAGGGACACTTGACAAAAAAAAAAAACGCAACAAAACAACAAATTTAGCAAAAACCTTCATCCTTAATCAATATTTTGTGAACGATCCTTTATGTTTGATGACTTCAACACATCTTCGAGGGCAAGATTCAATTA
>LQNS02278157.1:12475582-12506044 GCA_001587735.2 Parhyale hawaiensis
ATATGACGTAGGCAGTCTTCTTCGGAAACGCAAGAAAATGGGGTTACTGAAGATTTAAATTACAATATTTGAAAAGTGTCCCTTAATTCTGCTCACACTAAATTCATAATTATAAGTTAAATATATATAACTTTTTTCTTATCCTTCGGATCGCAATAAATTCTTAGCATATTATTAGGTATGCCAATACCTCTTTTGTGTTAAAATTTCAGCGTTGAACTTTGTACAGTTTTAGAGATATGAATTTTTTTATTTTTGTCCCTTAATTATGCTCGCAACTGTAGACGAATTTAAACTACGTATGACAACTGAAATGAACGTGCGTATGATATGCGAGTTATGATGAAGATGAGAGACAAATACCAAAAATCCCTTGCCAATCATGGACGTTAATTAAAAAAAATGTCTTATGCTCCATTTTATTTTTATGACTAAACGATAATTTTTTATTATATTTCGATGTTTGGGGTTTTGCTGTTAAAGTCGTGGTCAAATTTCTACACTTCACTAAAACTTAAATTCTGATAAAAGCGATTAATTCAGTGACTGCACTTGCGTTATAAAAAAGCGATGTGGCACTTTGCTTATACATTTCATATTACAGGAGACAACCTAATAAAAATATCAGCAATCTCGGTCAGTATGTTGTTGAGGATAATATCTCTGGAACCGCCAAAACAAAATTGAAATAGGTTAATACGGTTGCAGCTGACACACATTTGAAGCAGTGGTTCTTAACCTGCAGGTTCGCTCGAACCCCAGGGGTTCGGTGGTTTGCTGAGCAAATAATGCATGGTACAGTTTGTGTTCTAATACATTGTATAGTTATGTACATGTGCTTCGAATTTGAAGAAAACCACCCTTCATTTTTCTCACCACGAAGGGTTCGATGAAAGCATGTTTGGAACTTGTGGGGTTCAGTACCTCAAAAAAGATTAAGAACCGCTGTTTTAAAGGGTTGGTTCGGTTTTTTGTGAGACAACTAATATTCACTGTGAATCTCGTTACAAGTTTGCCGTATTTTGCGTGTGCACTAAGTTAAGCTAAAGCAATCCTAACTTTACGTTATTTATGCATCAGTTAACGCTAAATTTTCCCGATAGTGGGCTCAGACAGAATGCCGCATTTTTATTTTAATCATCGCTCCCAAAAATCTGATGAGATGTCAAAATAATTATTGATTTAGTCTTAACCTAGACTCTTATAACCTATTAGTTTCAGTTTTACTAAAAGTTTTTAAAGATTTTCAGACACATTTACTTTTTGCCCTGTGTCTTCAACTTCTGCACCTTAGAGCAACATAATATAAGTAACGTGAATTTCTCTGAGCTGCTTATGGAACAAATGTAAAAATTTTCAATAAGGGTTCGTACTATTCGAAGAACTTCCATGATTGCCATGGGTTTGAAATAAGTCTCTGGTTTTCTTCTACTCTACATTTCTTATGCTTTCATTATGAAATGAGTCCCATATCAATGAAGAAGTTAACATAGACAGAGTCCCAAGCTTTTCCTCTATTCCCAATGTTGCTATGATCTTCAAAATACTCTAAATTTTTAAAACCCAAGCCTTTTTTCAGGTTTTCTAGCGTTGTTGGGCTTATAGAAAGTGTCGAATTCCCCAAGAACCTAAGCCTTTTCTACGTTAACTAACGTTTCCATGAGCTCACAGAAGTCTCTAAATCTCCCAAGCCCCATCTTTGCTAGTAACTGCGCGAAGCGAAAAGTTAGTTGGTGCGAGACAGAGTTCCATGGGCTCCAGGAGGGCTGTAGAATGGCTGATCTAATTTGCTGCCGATGAGACGTGTCTGATTTCCAGAAATCGAAATCCTGAGTAAGAACGCCCTCCTCTATTTAAGTCCCGCCATAGCATTTCGTTCATTATTGCTCCTTAATAAGAACTTACCTTGTCTCTTTGATGCTGTTTCTGAATGTGAATGTGGATACTCGACCCTACTTATTTGTCGTTACGTAATTATTTTCCCTTAGGTAAAATACAATACCGATGCAGGTTTATATTATTCATCTCAAGTTTAATACCATTGGGCTCTACCATACATGAAGTACCTGAGATATGTAATTAACACTTATCGATTTTAACTAATGTCAGGGACACGACTTTGATGATTGCTTAGTTAGTGCGATATTTATGCCCTCAGTAGCAACAGCCTTGCATGCTCGGCCGATAGCACTGAAGATCACGGGATCGGTACTAAGCCAGGTAAGCGTTCTTTGTGCCACTTGGTGCGCTTAGTCAGTCGGCCGTTGTTTGGTATGCACAGCTACCGTTGGAGCACTTACCTTGCCCAGAAATGGGGAGGGTTGGGGGAGAGGGCAGCGGGTTGTTGAACTTTCCGTCAATGGCGCCTTAGTTTTTAACGACCCATGGTCGACTGCAACACCTCTGGGGCCAGTTGGCCTATATCTGCAGCACGAACCAGTGCGTGAGGAGTTCCCATTAGAGGGTGCTGTTAATTTGCTTTGCTACAGAAGCTACAGTCGCAAAATTGCTTCTTCTTAGAAGGCCGAAAATGTTGTTAGGGATGGCTTATTTATTTTTTTTCAAGTTTCCAGTTACTCTTTTTCCTACAGTACAATCCAGGAAACCGATGCTAATTTGTGTGAATTTCGACCGAAATTAATTGAGGCATCAAACAGATATTCTGTGACAGTACAAGTTTTAGCACTGTACACAAGTTCTAGCTCTGTAGACAAGTTCTAGCACTGTACACAAATTTTAGCACTGTACACAAGTTTTAAGACTCTACGCAAGTTTTAGTATCACCAAAGTGGTATCATATCTCGAAAAATCCGTGAAGGAACACTGATGATATCTGATTGCCAGTAAGTACATGTTTGCTACTTTCGTTGTACTCCTTTCCCCAAACAAAAGTACAAGTTTTTCAGAAATGACAAAAAAAATTAGTTGAGCAAATGTATTGCGTGCGGTTACTGTGTGTTACTGCAGCATATACAGCATTGAAATGACAGTAAATGAATTGTTTTCCGGTAAATTAATTTGGACTGGCGTGGTATTTGTGAGATAATATTGCCGCAATATCTCCCGTGTTTGGTGATGAAACGCTAACTCTTGAACTCGGCTTAGCAGTCTCAGGTGAGGCAGTCATGGCTACCATGATCGAAATTTAATCTTCAATTAGTGAAGGAATCCAGACACAGGAAACAAATGGATGGCCTGTGCCGAGGGCAGCACTGAGATCAGGTGCGTTGTGGACTGAAGTGAGCCCTCGGGGATTAGAGGCCGCTGTTCTGGACTGCCATGCAGCCACAACAGACCCGCAATGCCTGCAGACCTGAGGCCCAATGCACTGTAACTGGGAGGTCTTTTGCTCATTCTGCACGCGTGGCTCTTTTGCCCTGGAACTGTCTGTCCTACCCTTGCTATAGGCCTGGAGCTCAGCGTCTTCTGTCTTTATATGCACTAACTGGATCATTCTACACACGTTTCTCTTTTGCAATGGAATGGTTCCATGCTCTTGTCATACGTCTGGGCCACAGGTGCCCTACATGTGTCGTCTTCTTCAATAACTGTATGACTTATGCCATTTAGCTGTCCACCCTTGTCGTATATATTTAAGCCTGTAATTTGGTGTTTTTATTGCTGGGCTTCCCTTACTTATTCCATAGAAGTGACTCTTTTTACATTGAAATCCTCGCAAGCGGCTTGCAATGCCGGTACAGTGCACTGTAACTGAGAGGTATTTGTGTCATTCTGCACACGTGACACTTTTACCCTCGAATTATCTTACTCTAACAATATTCTGGGATCTCAGAGCTAACTGTCTTTTGTGTTGCACCAAGAGTGGCCTAGTAAACTCGCTAGGTATATGGAGGCGTGAAACCCAGTGCACGGTAAATTCGAAGTCATTTTCAATTTAGCTTACCAACGTCAGTCACAATTTTGCCTTTGAAATGCCGTTTTTCTTCTTTCTAGCTCGTGTGAGCACATACAGTAATCTAATCCCCCTCAAGGAGCATAGGGGTTTGGTTAGCTAGCTTCGCCCATCCTATGTTATGGTGAGCAGTAAACCCATGGACCCCGTAAAGGTTACTCTAGCCAGAGCTAGACCTCCGGGAGATCCTTCTTTCGTGCCCACTTTGCTTTTGTCCATTTTAATGCTCGTATTGATGAATGTTTATAGCATTCTCTCTTTCATTTCCTTTCCCGACTCGCTGCTTCCTTGTGCGTTGATTCTGTGTGGGGCACAACCTCATGTATGGGTTTCACGATTTTATCCACAGGTTTCATGTCCCATCTTTCCCCTTTGTGAAATGGCTTTTATGGCAGAAATGGAGGCTTAAACTACTCAATATAACCAGTGTAACCATCAGTTAATCTAACTGACTACAAATGTCAACAGAGATAGAAATAAAGTAGCGACGGATGGTAATATTTAAGTGAATTGCGAAGCTTGTGAAGATATCGGCGGAGAATGGCTCTACAGCAAACAAGGACATTTCTTATGAGTAAGCTTTCAATGCTCTGGATATATTCAGTTTACTACTTTTGTTTTGCATTCTTCTATATGCATATCTTATCTTAATGTCGTGTAATAATCATAAATCATCACATTGAAGCATTTTTACCTTTCTTTTGAGCCCACTGCGCTGGCGTATCTTCAGTTTGATATGCCATGGATGAGTTCCATCACCAATGCTTCGACTCTCTAAATATGTTTAACTATGACCTTCTTGATCCATTTGGCAGACGCTCAGCGAAGCGATATCAAAAAGCAGATACTCGTAGAAATTCAGTCGGTCGTATCGTTTGCTGAAGGGATTCCCTTTCAAGACTCGAGTGTGCGTGAACGACTGTCAGAGTTCCGATTTATCAGAGTTACCCTCCGCTCAAATGGAGGCGGAAACGGATATTTGAAGGAGTCTTGCAAATTATTTCCCCCGAGTTCTAGTTCTTCGGTGACTCAAATACTCTCCATCGAAATGAATTCTCCCATAACTGGAGAAAATATTTCTAAATATAAAGGAAGTGATACATTGTGATGATCTCGCTCTACGTGTGGTTTCGCTTCATTGAAATAAACTCTGCAATGACAGAAAAAAATATGTGTTTTTGTTCATGTAAAAAGGAGTGATGTATGCAGTGAGCTCATAGACGATCATTTTACTACATCGACCGCGCAGGTCGCATTTCGTATTTTATATCGATAAGGTCATATTTCATATTTTAGTCTGTGAGACAAGTGGTATGATATCAATGAACGACTGGGTGCCCTAATGTTGAAAGCTATTACGTTAATAAATGTACTGGTTTGATATTAAAGAATAAAGGAATGGCTAATTCTTTTGTTATTAACGCTGGCTAATAGTTTTCTTAAAGAACTAGTTGGAATATAAGGACACCTGCAGCCGCTTGCAGATAGTTTTTGTCTCGTGAGTCAGAGACTGGAAAAATAAATTCACATCTGGCTGTCAGAAACGATGATGAGAAAATGGAAACAATACAAGGACCCTCTGAGCAATAATAACTGCCCCTGTTTAAAGTGCAGATTAGCAGTACTGCGCTTTCTTGAGCCATGAAAAACAAAAAAATAGTAATAATAATAACTTATTTTACACATGCTGCGGTTGGCGCGTATACTCTTTTACGTTGGAGAGTGTTAGATGCCGAACTAGTCAGTTCAGTCGGTGCTTGGTACCGTGGTCTGTTAAGGTTTGGAATTTAGTGCCGGCATCAGCTTTCGGTCGTGTTGGTCTGCAGGCGTTTAAGTTAACTGTTAATGGCTTTTTGTTTGATTTTTAGTAGCGCATCGGGCTACCCGGTGTAATATAATGCTTAATTTGGGTTGTACTACCCGTCCGTGGTGGGCCGAGCGTGAAGTTTTAATAATTATAATAATTCAGCCTTGCAAGTTTAGTTCGAAGAAAATTGAATGTAGCCAGATTTTATTCTCTTCTTAATTGATAATTAAATAAACTAATTAATTTAAATAAATTCATACACATCGATTGTTCTACACTATTCTGACTGACATTGAGTAGTTGTTGAGTTCACTAGGACGAGTAGTTTGGAAAAACTCACAAATGCCCAGCCCAGCAAGTAATACTACATTAACTAATGTATTTCTTTGATATTTTTACATTTAATTTAACCGTGTGAATTCATTCTCAGATACTGACGTTTCTCCAATGTTAACGAGTGGCAACTCCTTCTGTGAATCCTCATCTTAATTTCCTTTCTTTGCTTTCGGTGCTAATAATACTGAGGTATAATACTGAGGTTAGGCAATAGACTGGTAGTTTAAGAGTATCAATCCTAATCTTACCGTTTTGAAAACAGCTCCAGGTTTTTATTTTCTTCTCTATAAATACGTTTCTTCAAATTTGAAAGAGGAGTGGGATGATGTTCGTAAAATGAATAATGCTTCCTTTGCTTCAAACATTCGCTGTCATTATTTGTTCAAAAAGCTTAAATTTACCTTCAGCCGACCATAATTCATAGTCTCAAAGTGAACTTTGTTCATTGCCGATGCTACTTGACAATTTTTGGAAAGAAAAAATTGCGTGATTAAGTTTCACGGGTGTCGGCCTACGCAATGAAAGGCTTTGCGTCGTTGCGTTTTTTGGTTTCTATGCCTTCTAACTTTTTATAATATCCCCTCAGGTGATATATTGGGGGTGCTCAACAATTCGAGCTAGCCGGCATCTTGCTTCTAATGGGTAGCTATGTGTAATCCGAGTAAAACCTCCTCTACATGGAACTCGTCTTGACGCCCAGCACCTTCCATTTGTATTTATAATCGTTCCTTTAGTACTAACAGGCGATTCTTTTGAATCTATGGAATTGCCCACGGCATACGCTAGGATTTTCAATATAAATGTATGACGGACGGACCGACCGAATCTAATGCTATTATTATTTCTTGTACCCTACCCATCAAAGATTCTGAGAAGCAGAAGGAGTACCCGAAAACTTCTGAAGCAAGAGTGACGAGTGACAGGATACTTAACCAACAATGGTATATTCAATTTAAGAAATCGGTGTCACTGTGATGTTTATAATAAAATGATAGTATTGCGAGATGAGTAAGCCATATTTTCAGAAATTTTGCTTTGGAAATTATCATCGTTTGCCCATGGTTCTTACCTTTGTTATAACTATGAATTACGCTTTTTTTCAATTAAATAGTTTGATAGCTTGAACTGCGTTAAGAAAGTCTTAAATATTCTGTTGGGTTTCAAGCTTTTTCTTTTTTTCTTATTGCGGAACATCAAAGAACATATGTACTTATACTGCACGTCTATTTCTATGAGACCAAACCGGATAAAAATCCTCGTATATTGACCCCGCAACTCTATTGCCTGCTTTATTATTGATAATAATAAGAGACTTCATTAGGTACTCACTGAAACATTACATGAAATTTATGTTAACATTATATGATAGCCGAAGGAATGTGCCAAGGGTCGTTTCAAAAGTAGTGCCTCATATTTTTAACTCAAAAAGTTAAAGAGCACGAAGACGGAAGTAGCGCCATTAAAGCGAGATACCGTTTGTGCTTCAGAATTTACTTTTCTATGTAGTCACAACTGTTCTCAATGCACTGTTGTCAGCGATGAACGAGAGCCTTGGTGCCTCAATCGTTAAAGTTAGCACCTGCTTCGACGGTCCATTTTCTACTGCTGAGATTACGGCGTTATTGTCGGGGAAACGCTGGCACGTGATACGTCCTTGCAAGGTCCAAACAAGTAGAAGACTAACGGTGCTAGATCGAGATTATACGGTGGGTGAGGCAGCACCGTCCACCCGAAGTGTGTCACATATTCCATGGTATTCAAACTTGTGCGCGGCTTGGCATTGTCGTCATGATACAAATAGAATGTTGCCGTATTCTCTGGCCATACACGGGCAATTTGAGCCTTCAGCTTGATCAGTGTTTCAACGTAACGGTCAGAGTTGACAGTCACCTCTGGTTCAAAGATCGAGACCCACTTTGTTTTCCAGGGTGGTGACTGTGCAGTGGCGTCCGGAACACACTTTGTCACTCTCATCTCCGTCGCTACTCTGAAGTTGATCAACCCATCTCCTAACTGTACTGACATCAAAGGCATCAGCTTCGTAAACGTTCGCCATGCGCCGGTGAATGTTGACTGGTTCTATTTTTTTTTTTTTTTTGCATGGAGGAATTTAATGATGCATCTCTGCTTCTGACGCGCATCCAAGACAAGGACTGCTTTCTCAGAGTGTCACACCATCAATATCTGCAACAAAGAGATGAAAATGAAACTTAGGTATGAGTGCATAAGTTCAGTCATCATAACACTATAGCAATACAATTTACAATCTCTTCGTATCCCCTTGGGCGGATTAAAAAAAATTTAAGCAATACTTTTGGAACGACCCTGGTAGCTTATTTCTAGATTGCTAACAAACTAAGAAGATCAGCATTTTTCTCATTTACTGACAGAGTGAGAGAGAGAGAGAGAGCGCCTGATACATCCCATCAGTTGGGTTTCGCTGAGATCACACCGAACCTCATTGTATTTCTAAATCAGCAACAGCGCAGCCTCCCATCAATCTGGTGACACTAATTTCGGACGTGATTAGAAGTTCAGTTAATGAACGAATGGCCTCAGAACCTGGCAGTTCTGTTATGTGCAGCTGTTCTCTAATTTGTAATTCCTCGTAGTGCCCGTTACAATGATTCTGAAAACAGCAACATTTTCTCGTGAGGTGGCAGTGAAGCTTACGTTGATGTCACGCAAATACAAAACATTAGCTCTTATTACCAAATGTGAAACCGCCTTACAAAGGATGTACTGATAAAACAGTACCACAATTAATACCTATCATATTCATCTGAGCCGTGTTACTCCATTATGTACATGAATTACATTTTCATCAATCTTAATCTTGCCATTTTGAAAACAGCATCAGGTTTTTCTGTTGTAGCGTGAAAGGTAGAAGGAAATTTGTGGATCTTAGTAAAAAATATCTGTATCGCAATAGATAAACTATTCCAGCAGAAACTGATCCAATCTCTGCTCGTTCACAATATATTGATATTCTACAGAAGACATGCGTCGTGCAAGATTGCACAATACCCATCAGCGAGGCCTTTACCACAGATTGTTTACCCTCGTTTACGTAAGGTAAGGTTTAGTTTATTTCTCAATGAAAGCTTCATCTTTCTGTCTAGCCAGGATCAATGGTGCAGACATGAGATCCATGGGAATGAAAACATATCATTAGCAATCCTGGGTTGCATATTCGGTTTAACTGTTCCTATGTATGCATAGGATGAATGAAAACCACTGAACCTCCAGACAATTGTGTGCATATACGCTACAAATTTGGTGAGTCTGTTACTTCATTCATGAAGCTGCCACGATTAATCGGAAAGTTAGTATTAGATATTTACGCATGCAAATATTAGTATTTCCCGAGGGCGGATTTTGTTTCTAGTAATAGCAGATATCTCAGTATTGTTTTGGACACCTCTCACCATTGTACCTTGCAACCCGTAGTCTTACCAATCCAATTCCACTGTGAGAAGCGGAGAATAATTCTGTCGAAGCCACGACAGAATTATTTACCTTTATATTCCATCGATCCCGAAGCACGTCTCTTTTAGTATGATCCGTGCAGCATCTCAACTAGTAACGCTCATTATATTGCCAAGTGAACGTTCCAGCGTTGATAAATAGGATGGATAAAAATTTTAGTTCTTATGTTTTGTGACAAAACCGGCAACATTTGGTTATCCACTATGCTCTTTATATTATATTCAAATTTCGTGCATCTTTCTGTCAAATTAAATTAAGTGCTAAAAAACGGAAATCATGAAGTAACATTTGAGTCATCAACTGATGTTTTGGGGCATTCCAGCTATTGTATTATAGTGGAAAGACAGACTGCGTAATCATATTTCATTAGGAAAATGTAGTTTTTGCGACAAACTTTAACATTTAACGCCCTACATTTATTAAAGTTATCGATACAGTCTGATGGATTCCCCATCTAGATTCAATATATGCATATAACTATAGAGAACACTCTGAGAGCTCATACCTCCGCAAAGCAAGGCAACGGTAACGAAAAATTTTAATTGGTTCTGAAACCATGATTTTCTTTCTATTAACACTAAAATCTAATCATTTATGCCTTTCAATAGTATTAACATTTTCTGTAATTTTTATGAAAATCCGTTTATTTTTTTATTTTTTTTTTGAGTTATGCTGCTAACAAACATTATGACAAACATAAGTCAAACGCACAAACAGACTAACCGATCAGCACCAAAATTTAATCATTTATGTCCTTTAGCATTACTAATAAGTCCGGTAAATTTTATGAAGATTCATCCATCATTTTTTGAAATTTATAGGACTTGTTAGTAATGCTAAAAGACATAAATGATTAAATTTTGGTGATGATCTGTTGGTCTGTTTGCGTGTTTGACTTATGTTTCTCATAATGTTTGTTAGCAGCATAACTCAAAAAGTTAAAGACAGATCTTCAAGAAAATTACAGAAGCTGTTAATACTATTAAAAGGCATAAATGATGAGATTATAGTGTTGATACAAAGAAAATCATAATTTCAACACCAATTTAAATTTTTCGTCACTGTTACCTTGCTTGGCGGAGGTATGCGCTCTTAAAGTGCTCTCTAGATATTATAGGAACACTCCCCCTAGTCGTTCCCCCGCTCCAAAGTGGAAACTGTGCATTCCCTTGTGCTTCTTAACGCAAAATCAAATACAGCGACCAACACACGAACAAACAAACAGATCATCACAAAATTTTTTTCATTTACTTTTCGTAACATGCCTAACAAGTCATGTAAATTTCATGAATATCCGTCCATAAATTTTTGAGTTATGGCACTAAGAAAACATAGGCAGACAAACAAACAGATGAACGGATTTTCACCAAAAGTTAATCATCTGTTACTTTTAACATGCCTAACAATCCCTGCAAATTTCGTAAAGATTAGCTTATAACTTAATGAGTAATCTTTGTTACAGACAAGGAGACAGACAAATATACAGACACGACAAAAAAAAACATAACCTCCTTGGCAGGGGTAATAATGGAACCCTTCAACTTATATGATAAATTATCATAATTTATTTTTTCTAACATCTTAATGCAAATGATCTCTTTGGTTTATTGTTTTATACTCGTATGATATTAATGATTTATTTTATGCTTCATGTAGCAATATCAATTGATGAAAACCTTGATCTATTTTTAGTCTTTTCAAGATTGGCTATTTCGTTATCATCACTGCATTATTAGTTAGTTTTACCTTCTCTAGCCACAACGACGATAGTTAACACATTGCACATGAAAAAAAAATAATTTTTGCAAGAATAGCACTACTAATACCGTCTCGAAAATGGACGGTATGCATTAATGGGTAAAGCAAACATAATAATACAGTGTCAAGAATCTATTTTTCAAACGCTTGTGTTTCCAATTGGTGCGGTTATGTAAGAGATCGTGACCATTGACTTAGCTTACTAGTTTACCGATGAGTATCAGCAACTCCAACATTCTACTATTGACAGCAACTGATGCTAAGAATTAGATGACTCTTCCAATCGAGTCTGTTTTCGACAGTGAAACAACATTTTCATGACGTTATGACAATATACAACAATGGCAACGCCGCATTTCATCAAAACTTTGCAGTGAATAACATACTGCATTTGCATTTCTTCCCCTCTGTAACAAAAATGTTCCCAGTCGTTTCTTGTTGTTTCTTTTTTAAAACCGCTGGAGACAAAGCAGTGAAATTCATCTCCCCTTGCGATCCCAATTAGAAGCGATCTTTCGCCTCCAAGGCGCGCAAAACTTCTCTCATTTTTATCCATTCCCTTCGAAAATTTTGTTCTGGCTTGAATAGCGAAAGATTTACTGTCGGGGCGCTCTCCTTTTTCTTCGCTTTTCCCAAAGGAATGGCAACTTTTAGGTTAGTAAGGAAACTGTAAAGCCCTCTATTCCCCAACGAGCCATTTCCTGAAACCGCGACCGCCGTACATGCCTCCCAAACTGAAGCTCTCCGAGCAGTTCACCAAAAACAAGTTATCCATCTTTTAGGATCCACTGGGTTTGTTTGACAGTAACATGCTTTACGCCGCTGCAGCTCTATAGCTTTGCAGTCAATGCCTCCGTGATGCTGGGAGTCGAGTGCAGTAATCTGATGACTCACTGCACTCCGTCCTCGCCGTCACAAAATGGTGGAAAATCTTTACGGTTGCGGTAAATTCGGGATTTGCTTAACTAATGTGCTGTGCCTTTAGCATAAACCACATCTCTTTGTGAAGCAAAGACTCTTTTAAATCTAAGGATATTTGCTCTCGTCATTATTCTTGGCATATTCTTTCCTCCACAGGCATGATTTTTGTTGCACTGAGCTAGTAGTATGCAGTTGTAGTTCTATCAGTTACGGTTTGAGCATTATAACACGCCTCGAATAATCTTGATACAAATGTATAGGGAACATCACTTATTGTCTCTGCTACCTACGTTTGATCCTGTTGCACCTGAACAAACTGTTGACATTACATCGCCATAGATGAATTATTATTGGGAATGAATTTATCTCACTGTATGACAAGCATAGGTGAAGACCGCAATGTGGATTCAATACTGTTAATAGCACTAGCCGTAATTTTGTCCCGTGTGATTTTGAATGACCGCATGGAAAGAATGGAAGAGTGAAATTAATTGAGACGCTAATTGTCTTAGCGTAAGTACATTGAGCCTGGAAGCTCATCGCACCGAGATGCACGCGCATTCGTTATAGTTATACTGTATGTAGTCATCTTGTTTGCTGTATTCGTAAATGTCAATCAAGTTTTCGTAACTGTGGAGGTAATTTTGCGTGCTAAAGTGGCTAGTTGCTTTACAGCCTATCGCTCGGTTCATGATAAATTACTGCAGATGTCCTGGCATGGTTATGTACTGCTACTCTCTTTGGTTGTTAAATTTATTAGCTAGGAGCCACCAGCAGTTAGATATTTAATGTCATATAGTGACCACATAGGTATTTGTATAGATATATACTGTATATGTGGTTACGCGCTGCACGTACACGGACAATACGGTAGTATACTGTTTTGAAGGCATCGGTCAGTCAACAACATGACCTGCGAATAACTATCACAGACGACTAAAAACATTGCGAATAAGTAAACAGGAGTGCAAAAATGGCAAGCACAGTCGTAGGATTCATTATCAGGAATTTCGAGCGGAATTCTAAGGGCATAATCCTTCGTGCTCACACTTAGAGTTTGCTGTTCAATAATTCTGGGCGTGCGCATCACTGTAAAAATATAAATAGACTATAAAACAACTGAATTGATACCCCCGCTGCGTAACAAGCCTTACGAGCTTCACTTTCATCAGCTTGGATTCTTCTCTATCGTACAAAGACAACTCGATAAGGGGGCAGGCAACTAATACAAGCATTCAAGTACTTGAAGAGCTTCTTCGACGTTCCTATACAAAGGGACTCTTCGACAGAGACGTTTCTGACCGCCTCCGAGCCGAACAGCGGAGAAGATCATGCAAGAACTACGCAGTCAGAAGTTTTCCCATACATCGTAGTGAACATTTTCAAGAGACTATCGTCAATACGTTAATAAATCGTCTAGATCTCCAATCAATAAGATCAGCACTCTCCACAACTTCGAACTCCTCCTCCCTGCAGGACTCATCAACTCCTAATTTTCATTCGAGGCTGCTTTGTTCCATCATCTTTCATATCCCATCTAACTTAGCGGCCCCTACGCCCTGCGGTTCCGCATGCTACAATCAGTCATACCAGCACAATCGCTCTCTTGGTTGAGGTTTTTCCGTTTTACATCCAACTTTGTTACATAGCTGCAATCTCTTGTAAAGGGCCCAGGCGTAAGCTTCGACTCTTCTCAGAGAATGAGCCTGTAAGTTCATCTACTGCCTGTTATCTAATCGGAGCTACCTATGCAATGACCTTCGTGGCAGTCAAGAGTACAAGAAACACTATGCATTATCTAAGGCCATACGTCTATTTAGAAACGTTTCGTGTCGTGTTATACAGAAAAATAATGAGCATGAGCATAAAACAGTTTCCTTACCAGATCAAACAATGAAACTACTATAATTAATACACCAAAATAATTGAAAACAATTACGTAATAAATGAGTATGTTCACCTGCAATTTTTTGTGAGTTTATTTTATAACTCATTCTTCAACATGCTTCAATTTTCGGAGAATAGTGCCGGGAATAGCTGAATAACATTCACTCCAAACAAATAGAAAAATAGAAGTATAATGTCAAAATTGCTGATGGCCTCTTCCATAATGAAAAATATTCCATTTTATTCAAGTCTAAAACACTGTCACCGACGGCCGACTTGCGTGATGAAATGTTCCCATACTTGCGGTAGATTCTCACGCAGCCAACCCTGCATTCTGCTCCACCCTTAGAGCTCCATGCACTTTTTTGTTTAAAGTCATTTGTTATGCTGTCCTTGAGCTACAGCAGTAGCACTAAAAATATATGGAGTACCCACTGTATGAGTACATCCATGAATCTCGGAGTATTTTTTTTACGACTCAAATATTGCGCAACTATGCTCTACTGTTCATTTAGAACTAGTATTTTTTTAAATACGGTGATACCATATAACATAAGAATTTCACTTAAACCTTCATACTGAACATTCAAGAGGATCAGCTAAACTTTTCTCAGTAGTAAGGCATTCTATCCGACACTCCTATTACTTTGTTTTCGTTCCCCTTTGTCACTATCAAGTTCGACCTCTTCTTAAGCGCAGCAAATTGTTCCTATCTAAAAAATTAGGTTTTCGGCTACCCTCACTTTTGCTGGCCTTGTAATTTTCCTGAGACCGATGGAATTTGTATTCTTGGCTATTAAAAAATATTGGCTACTGCGATTACTTCTCCTTGACCAAAACCTAACTTAAGAGCAGCGGTTTCAAAGCTCTTTCATAGCACCCCTCCCCCCTCCTCACGGGGTACACTGACCCTGGTTCCTTGTGCTCCTTTCACTTTCATAATCCATGAGAACGCAGGCTTTTTTGAACCATCCCCGCTTAGGAAACCAAGTTTGTAAGCGATCGTAGCCGTGGTGGTTTCGATACGCACTTGTAAGATGCTCAAAGAGAGCAAAGTGTGCCTCTTTGTAACCTCAAGTAGTTTTTCTCTGTATTGCAGCCCTGAATATTCAGCTTATGATAATGCACGTTTGTGGACCATTAGCGTAATATTAGGCACATAAACTCTTTTTCTCGTAAATATAGATCATTACAATGAATACCATCATTTTGATCAGCGCACTTCCTTCACATACCGCACCATGGTTAAGAGTACTGTACTCATTTGGCTGCAGTGGAACGGTTTTTTATGTTACAAATCTTCTTTAGCTTAGGTAAGCAATAATGATATTTATCTGATAAATTTCAGGCTACCTTGAAATGCTACGTAAAGTCGAATTTTCTTCAGAGTAATTCATATGAAACAGTCGTCCCTGCGTCTCTGAACTCCGTAGATTTTCTGTTAGCCCTGGCCCTCTTTATTGATTGACGAACAGGTTGCCGTTCCATAGAGAATGAGGAATTCTTTAAGCTCTAACTCATTCATTGTTTTCGTTGGCCTATCTAATGTTGAGGGCAAAGGAAATATAACTCTGTGTGTAACATTCGTTTTAAATAATTTGCGAACTATGTTTACCAGCAACGTACATTTTCGAGTATAGGTCTTCCATAGAAAATGAAAAATTCCTAAGCTCAAATTCTTGCGTTTCAGTTAACTTACCCATTACTGATCGCCAATGAGATATAATTCTGCTCACATTTTTTACAATATTTAACCGTAGTATGTTTTTCCAATGGCCATCGAAACTTATCCCGCGATCAACGATACTAGTCCCAACTGATTATTATTAAGGTACTTTTAGGTAAAAGTGCTCGCTTCATATTAGAATGAAGTGTGCAGCACGGTGCATCATCTTTTCAGCCACATTTGTTAATCCATCATTGTGAAGCTTTGGTCATAATATTCATTTGTTCCTGCTTTTTTTGCAGATGAATGTCAGCCGCGATATTCCCTCATTAAACTAAAATTTAATATGGGACGTAGACGTAGATATTTATTATGAAAGAAACTGCGCACTGGATATTGATGTACTGCTATTGTAAAAATTTTAGGTCAACATATTGAAACATTCCAACGATTCTTGATCGATCCCTCCGGTTGAAAGCAAAGGTATTGTAAGGGGAAACTGAAAGTCATGACCTTAATGAGATACAGTGAAAGTTATGCGTCCAGTGAATAAGTGTCCCGGAAGCACCAGTAATATAGTTTTCAAATGCAGGCCTTCCCAATGTGTCAATAACCATCCGAAACAGTACGCTAGGTCCCATCACAGAGGTAAGATTCCTAAAGAGACAGCCTCCATTGACAAAACGGCATATGCAATTGAAGCTTGACTGGGCTCGTACAAACATGAAATAGGATATGCAATTTGTCTTGTTGTAAGATGAGACCACATCCACCTTGGTTGGCCGTGATGGGTGGGCCACATGATGAGGTAGGATTAAAAGGAATTTGTTTCACCGTTTTCATCGCCACTAAGGTGAGAGTGAAATAAGTAGTGGGTCGGCATAATTAATAATGAAATTAGTGCCCCGTCATGGTTCGAGTTGGAGTGAATATCAATTTCCTCTGGTTATTGTCAGCTTTTGAGTGAAGCTATTTTTCTATTACTTGATGAACCAACTTTGTCTCTTCGTAAAAAGTTTGTTCATACGGGATAATGCCCATACTCATGCTGCAAGAGAAACAAATGAGTATCTGTCTTCTCGGGGATTCAAGGATGAAAATTAAAGTTGCTGGTGTGGCCGCCAAAGTCTCCAGATCTGAATCCTATTGACAATTTCTGGACCATCATCAAGAGGAAAATTTAAGCTGATGGAAAGTAATTCACTTCAAAACAAGACTTTGTGGTATGCCATAAAACTGCTTCAAGGTCTGTGAATGTTACAACAATTGAAAACCGACTCATTCTGTGAATGAGGGAATTTTCAAACGTCAATGTAAAGGCCGTTAAGTAGAAAATTACCAGTGTTTCATCGTCTGTGAATAAATCGTTGCAGATTTGTTTTTCGTTACGTATAATCAGCTTGGTTAAATCAAAATATTTCGTTTTAATATCCTTTTTGCGTTGAGTTTTTTCTTTTTTTTTAGTTCGTGAGACTAACATCGTGGCTCAGTTGATCTGTTAGAATATGACAAAATGGGATTTTTTACTTGTTTGAATATCAGACTTCCAAATTTAATAATAATATTGCAAAATTACCATGCACTTTATGCACTTATTATTCATATTTACCTCCGCCAAGGAGGTTATGTTTTCGTCCTGTTTGTCTGTCTCTCTCTTTGTCTGTCACCAAGATAACTCAAAAAGTTATGCACCGATTTGGACGAAATATATAGGGATTGTTAGGTATGTTAGAAAGAACAGTTGATTAACTTTTGGTGAAGATTTGTTCATCCGTTTGTTTGTTTATATGTCTGCCTCATTTTCCTCAATGCCATAACTCAAAAAATTACGAATGGATTTTTATGAAATTAACATGAGCTGTTAGGTATATAACAAAGAGTAGATGACCAAATTTTCGTAATGATCCGTTTGTTCGTTCGCTCGTTCGTTTGTCACTGTTTTTAATTTTATGCTTGTTAGCACAATAACTCAAAAAATAATTAATGGATCGTTATGAAATTTATAGGGGCTGTTAGTAACTGTTAAAAGACATGAATGATTAAATTTTTGTGCAGACCGGCTTGTTCGTTTGTCTGTTTGACTCATGTTTTCATAACGTTTGTTAGCAGTATAACTGAAAAAGCTATGAACGGATCTTGAAGAAAATTGCACAAGCTGTTATTACTATCAAAAGGCACAAATGATCAGATTTTGGAGTTTATACAAGGAAAATTATGGTTTCAGAGCCAATTTCTATTTTTTGCTACCGTTGCCTCGCTTGGCGGAGGTATGCGCTCTCAGAGCGCTCTATATAGTACAGTTATTTACTCGAAAAAGTATACTTTAAGGCGAATAAATAGTTAGACTTTTATCGTGAGTCGCACTGTATCTGGGGAAATGCCTACTTTCCAGTGCATGCAGCACTATACTGGGTCAAAAAACCAAATACAACTTTTCGATTCCAGTCGTAACCAGGCTGAGCGTGAAGGCAGTAAGGTTTATGTTTGTTCATAAGTTGATAATAATCAAATGGCTTGTATTTAGCTGTAACATTGGCGAACCCCAATGAAGAAGTTACCAGTTAATGTATCTCTAATAGTGCATGTGAACACAACTTGTAAGGGCCAATTACAGTTCACAAACGAGATATTTTGCTCTTAATAATGGAAAGTAATTTTTCTTTGAGTTCTTTAGTTAAGTTATGTAGTGAGTTCTCACCGAATGCATTATTTAATGCAGAAAATCAACTCGTTTATCCTCACAACCAAATGTGTATGGTTGCTTTACAATAACTATATAGAAAAACATTGTTAGGTACTCATAAACAGATGACATAATATATGCATATGAAGCACAGCTTCTAACCAAAACTAGTGAGCACTCTGAGAGCGCATACCTCCGCCAAGCAAGGCAACGAAAACTAAATTTCAAATGGTTCTGGAACCATGATTTTCTTTGTATCGACACAAAAAAAATCTAATCATATTTGGCCTCTAGATAGCATTATAGCAGTTTCTGTAATTTTCTTGGAGATCCATTTATAACATTTAGAGTTACCCTGCTAACAAACATTATGGCAAATATAAGTCAAACACACAAACGGACCAACCGATCATCATCAAAATTTAAGCATTTATGTCTTTTAACATTACAAACAATTCTTGTGAATTTCTTAAAAATCCATTGATAACACTCTTAGCATCGTGCTAACAAGCATAAAATCAAACACAACGACAAACCAACGAATGAACAAACAGATAGATCATCACAAAAATTTGGTCATTAACTCTTCGTAAAATAGCTAACAACTCAGGTAAATTTCATGTAAGTCCGCCCATATTTTTTGAGTTATGGTACTAAGAGTAAAGAGGCAGACAAACAAACAAATAGACGAACGGATTTTCACCAAAAGTTAATCATCTGTTACTATTAAATTTTGGGGATGATCGGTTGGTCTGTTTGTATGTTTGACTAATGCTTGTCAGAATGTTTGTTATCGGTATATATAACTCGAAGAGTTATGAACGAATCTTCCAGAAAATTACAAAAGTTGTTATAACTGCCAAAAGGCACAGATGCTTAGATTTTGGTCTTGATGCAAAGAAAATTATACAGTAGTTTCAGAACATATTTGAGTTATTCATTGCCATTGCCTTGCTTGGCGGGGCTACGCGCTATTAGGGTGGTCTAGTTATTATTAGTTTATATAATATAGATGCTTGCATACTCCGGGAAGAATAGCTCAAATAAATTTTTGCACGGATCCCCATTCTTTGTGCTTCAAATTTATTTTGCCCTAACCCCAGAAAAGATCCAACACTACGCACAAGCTTTGAGACATTTGCAAAGAAAAAACACCGAAATTTAGTGGGTCTCTCAATTCTCTAACGGCTAAGTGATCTGACTCTCCCATTGAAGTTTCCCGTTGACTGGCAGAACTACTCAGAAATATCACCTGTGCAGCACTTGCTGTCACTTCTGGAGTTCTGTCAACATTAGCATAGAACTCAAGGCTTCGGACCGATGGCCATCTTACTAATCATGACTTCAATCTCCACCGAGGATCACCTTTCTCGTTCGTCACATTCTGCTGCTAAAATAATCTGCAAAGAAAACGAAATCCAAGAAATCAGCTATGGACATCAAACAAAATTTTGCTGACAACCTTGTCATTTTTTTGATACTTTCTCGTGCTGGCTAGAATACTATTTTTACCTTAAAGTTAATTAAAATGCTAAAGCAGCTCTAACGTTGGCTGCCAATAAAAGCGGACTTGGTTCAACCAAACATTGCTTTGAATCATATTTTTTCTGTGTGATTATGTGTTGCCTATTTTTCCTCTTTCTTTCCCAAGTTACTGCTCTCATGCTCGTTAGGAACGCCCTCTTAAATGAGTTCCACGTTTGTGTAAGCATACTGCACGTCTCTTGCTTTTCCTCTCTACTCAATGCACGGCTTGCAGTGGCTAGAGAAGCTCAAACCAACATCTATATCTTACGTCGTATATGTTCGAGTGAAAAATTTATAACAGCTGGTTCTGGCGAAGCGGAAGCTGTGCTAGCTGGCCAATAGTGTCGGCCTCTACCGTGTCTGACAGTGTCTGAAGGTAGCGAATGATCTCTCCTAAGATTCTGTTCAAATTTACAGCCTGTCTTTCACTTGCGGTGAGAGGTCACGCTTTGCTACAGGTTGATCATGCATGTGCAACCCCATCTCCATGGCAGTGATTTTGGAGTATCTGCACGGACTCTAGTTACAGTAGCGATAACTCGATAGGCATTAGCATCAATCCCGGATATATACAGAATTCTCTTATCTCCTTTCGCACTACAGAGTTTATCTCCCTTTGTACTACAGTGTTTTGTTTTCTTTTACTGTTTTCTCAATAGAAGCAATATTACTGCCCAATGCCTCCATTGGTTCCCTTTATTAAGGGTGCTATGACGATTATATGAACAGCTCATGAACATCAGCAACATGCAGGCTTGAATATTTATATACAAGGTTGTTGTGCAGGTTCTTCTCTACGTACAGCTGGCCGTTCTTGACTAACGGTAAAGTCAGGCTGAAATTATGATATTGAAGAACAAGGAGGTAATAATATTGCTTTACGTACTTCGTCTACGCGTCTGCTGACGTCATACGGGGATCTTCTCTAAACCTAAAATGTTTAAAGTTCGTTTTTCGCCACAAGAAATATAATGGCTGCGCTGCTCGAGGCCATAGGCATTAACGAACAATTTTCCATTGGAAAAATGCCAGAAAATTAGCCCGTGCCAGCAGTGAAGGATAAAAATTCTGAGTGGGCTTTTCCGTGGACTCTCATCATCATCATCACGACCGCGATCATTAGTCTTCATCATTACAGTCCAAAAGAGTTTTTTCTTTCTCTCTCCTTTGAGTTGAGACTTGCTCTAACAACCGCACTTTTGCCTTCATTATTTCCAATGACCAAATACTGATCCGTTGAGAAGTGAAAGCTACGCACCTTCAATCACTGGAGAGGCTGAGTCATTTTGGCACATTCATGGCAATGTCGCAATGAGACCGAAATGATGCCTAGATTACAATCTCAAAGTTTGGATATTTCGTAACGTAAATTGGCACAAGTTTGTGGCGCAACTATTGGTATTCAAGTTTTTATGTACGCAGTGACATTTTGTAATATTGTATTCCACAGATAAAGACTTCTTATAATCTTGAAAGTGAAGTACTTACAACTATAGATATGCAGTGAAAAAATGAGAGCGCTTTCATATGTTGACATTATTTGCCTGGTAATGAAATTGACCTCCTATATATTGATAAACAGAGGGACGATGCAAATACCGGCTTGACATTTGAGTTTAAGATTATTCCAACTCCAAACATTCATTAATTTTTCGTAGAATTCTTGAGTCAAAGAGAGTCTTTTTGAAGTTGCTCTAATCCAAATGTTGACTTTGCCGTGTCATGTACCGTTTTCTTCACTCTTAATTCTCACTGGAGCGAAAAATCCCCATTCGTATACTCTAGCGACGATCACAAATACATTTTTTTCGTTAACATGACGTAACTAAAGGCTGCAAATCTGTGCTTATGATGCACGTAAGTCTGCCTTGATTATTTTTGGGTCATTGTCATTATCAAAAGATAAAATATGAATGAAAATTAATAATGTCTTTCATACAATTTATTGGAACACGTTTTATAGCACTAACACGTACACAAAAAATGCATGACTGCTAGTTACAGCTGTTGCCCAAGCATGATTTACTTTATGTTGATCAAGAAAACAGTCCCTATACGCCAATTACGATTGCTAACCTGTTAACTGAAAGAACCTTCCTCTTTTCCGTTCAAATTTTACTACTACAACTTAACGCGTTATCTTCCTTAGTTCAGTTAACTCTTTCTAATTTGAGTGTGGTGGATTATTCTGCTCCCCCTAAACTGTCATTGGCAGGGTCATTATATACTTTCTAGTTTATTAACTAAAATTTACTTGGTTGCTTTTAGACATCTAAGCAAAATTAGTAGTGTGCGTTGCAAATGGTGTACGGCGCGCTGAGACTAGAAGAACATAATTACTTCATCACTCGTGCTGGATTCTTTAATGCCTAATAGTGCTAGCTAGCTGGACTTGTCTTGACCTACACCCACATGGTGCAAAATTATCTTGACCTGGAAATTACTGACAAGTCAGATGTGACACTTAGCTTCGTCTGTGGCTATCTGTGAACGGCATAGAAGTAGACTTAGTATATTTTGCGTTGCTATACACTACAGTGACTCATATAATTAATTATAGGGGTTGAACACTTATATAACGTACAATATGTGTCTGTATAAGCCTGGCTTCGGTAATTCGTTATTGAATACGTGCTAATATTTGGCCCGTCCCATAATAGCAAAAATGCAGGAAACAATTACTTCAATGAAACTCCTCTATTCTATGAAGGAAGCAAAGAGCGTAAAAGGAAGACTCACGTGAAACTATCGCCAAAAATTGGCGTCATCAATGACGTCATGTCGACGAAGGGTACGGCTAATCAGCGTACGGGTGTTTAATTCCTTTTGCCAGGAAAATTGTTGTAAATTCCAAATTCTATTCCTTAGCACATAAATAAATGAAGAGAACATATATTAATTTAATAACAAACAAATTATCAACAGAAAATTAAAGTGGAGGCTGGTGAAAAAAGTCACAGCACCAGAGGCAATAATCTAAACGGTATGGCGCCCTGATTTAATTGCCTTCTTCAATGAAGTAAAGCCTTATCTACACTTCATATTCAGTTCACAGTGCTCTTCACAAAACATATTTGAACAGATTACCGTATATTTTATGTTTCAATTTGATTCGTGCAACCTCCCGCTCATGACTGGCCAGCTACATGAGCTGCACCATGCACTAAATCCGATGAAATGGTCGTCACGTTCTGAAACCTGAGGAATAACTGTTTATTTGGTTTCTCTCTCGTCAAGAACATAACACTGCTTATATCGTTGGCTGGGTTTAAAAGCCCAACCTACGAAGGCCTGAGACCCAACCCACGAATACTTCTACTCGTCGATGTGACGAGAATTGGCGCCGTGCAGTCACGGCTAAGTTTTGTTTTAGTCCCATTGAGTTCTCCCGTTACACTCTTTACTTCCTGATTCTACGCTCCTCTTCAAGGATCTGCTCTGGAGAATTCACTTGCTCATTTCAGTTCTTATATGTTATTGTTGCTCTGAGAAACCATGTCGGGCTTTAGCAACTCTTGCAGACGACTCGAGAGCAGCTGGAGAGACGTACTTCCCTGCAGGAAACAAAGAGCGTAACCGGAAGGCTCACGTGAAACGAGTATCGGAAAGTTACGTCATCAGTGACGTCACATCGACGACTGGGACAGCTGAACAGCCTAAAAGCATTTTTCTTATAATATCGCCAGAACACTGTCACTTGCAAACTTCAAGCCATTAATGCATAAATAGTGAATAGAATGTATACTAATTGAACAATAAACATACCGGTGATAATTCATTGAAAATCGCAGTGGAGGCTGGTGGAGGACTTTTACAGCATCAGAAGCATATTTCAGGCTGGGATGGTGCCCTGAATTAACTTCTTTCGTGTAAAGCCTTATTTAACCTTCATATTCAACTCATACTGAGCTTAACAAAAGATTTTTTTTATCATGTGGCCATATTTTTGGACCTAATCTAACCTACTTGAGCTGCATCTATGCATAGCCTACACATAGCACGGTGAAATGGTTGTCGTCAATTACCGGAACTTTGAAGAATAACTATTCCTATGGTTTCCCTGCCGTCAAGAATATAACAGTACCTATATTTTTCGTAAGGATTAAGAGCCCAACAAAGAAAACCTGTAGTCCCCCTTGATATACTTAGATTCGTCGATTTCACCTCATACGCCGACATGCGGTCACGGCTAAGTTTCATTTTAGTCCGGTTGAGTCCTCCCGTTACATTTTCTGCTTCCTGCTACCTGTGCCCTATCTACGGTTGAGTCAGCGGACGGAGACACCATGCGACCAAGTAACACTCTGTATATCCACGATATAATGATGCATAGTATGTTGGTTGCTTGGTAGATTGGTTGGTTGAATGGTCTCACGTTGCGATTTTAAGCTGCTGAATGCCAAGAGGAGATACGAAAAATTCAAGCAGCAGCTTGACTTTATAGTCGCCACGCTCAACTTGCTGAACCCATGTGCGACTTTGTGATCGAACCCTCAACTTGATAATCGGACTGTTAACTAGATGCTCGAACGCACAACTCTATAATCCCAGGCTAAGCTTGATGTTAGGCTGCTCATTTCAGTGACTGGATGATCAACTTGAAGATCGGCTGATTAATTTGATAATTGTGCGCTCAACTTGGTGATTGCACACTCAACTTGACTGTACGCTCAGCTTGATGATCGGCCTCCCTAAAATGAATGGGTCCAACGCTAATTAAAGGCGGTCGCTTTGACCGCTGGGCACTCTAATCATCATATAATAGGATTGCTTTTAGGCACTCTTCCTCGACTTCACGCACTGGGTGCAAATTTTAAACATTTCACCCGTGACACTGAAATTGTTTTTCAACTGCGCCATCACCAACAATTAGGAGACTCCCCTGTTATCTATACTGTTGTGAATTCTGATATTATTCAGCTATGCCCGGTAATTCTTGTTGTGGCCTCTTCATACTACGGTGATAGCTGCAACCCAGCACGACCATGGTACGAACCTTATGTCATATTCAATCTAAAGAAATTCCTGATCGAAGGCAACGGTAGCTGATCACTGAAACATGTCATATCTTCGCTTCACTCTCTAAGGTAATAAAGCTTCTCTTTTTCACCTTCTATTCTACTTGAAAAGGTATTTTTTTATACTGAGTACGTCTCTTTCTACCAGAATGCCCTGCACACTGTAAATAAAATCCCCCCAAGTAAAGTATTTCTTATCAAAAGCGCCACTAAGAGACGCGTCTCGCACTTGAAAAAAAAACACTCAAGTGGCCGTGCAGCAGATGGCCCGAGAGCCAGCCGAGTCTAAAAAGTAAATATTGAACCATTCCAAAGCAAACAAATGTAATTATAACGCAAATTGGTTCACTGGGATACACGTGTCCTGTAAAAACCTGCATTGCGTCTCATCTAAACGCACGCACTCCACATTCTGGAGCCCTCACTTGTCGGCGTCTCCCGAAGCACAGAGCGCTAAGGGGTTGCCGTGGGTGGACAACAAGCACTGCGTCATGTATCATAAATAAGATGCTTGCTACGACATCACGAGAAGTATCACTTGTGGCCCTTGTCTTTCCAATATCCTTCTTCACTGGGTCTGAACTATCTATAGCAGTGTGAAAGAACTCAAACTATCACCAGGTACAATAATTCATCGCGGTCAAACGTACAGCAGGCTCATTTCGCTTATTTCACATAAATATATCAGATTCCTGAGCTGTTGTTTTATTGTAGAATAATTGACGTGCTAAGCACAGCTCCTCTCTACAGCTGGAAACAACACTTAATTCTCTCTGGCTTCAAATGTTTCTACGTAATGCAAATCAAAACGCAACCCATGTTACTAAGATTTCATTGCTGTCTTTCAATTGATTGTCAGCTACATCAATAGAATTTTAAGCTACAAAGCAAAGTTGCGAAACTGATTGCTGATTGCGTGCATCGATATGACTTGGCAGTAAATATCCTGTTCACACGAAGATTATTCAGGAAGGGTATTGCTGCGCTTACAAGCAAAAACTAAAGTGCATATGTACTCAGCACAGAGCCGCTTATGACAAAGGAAATACGATTACAGTTCAACAAAAAGCATCTCTGGAACAAAAAGTAGCACTCAGCTAGCAAAACCACTATATATGCATAATTCTTCAAAATGATGTATTTACTAAGCCTTTACCACGTTGCCCTTAGTTAGAGTTGCCAGACCTTGGGCTAAAAATCCTCTTCGATTCATCCTTGTTAATCTCGTGTCGGTGGCCATGGAGACTTAATCGCAAGTTACTTTCTTTGTGCTTTGTCTCTACCTAACTGATTGTAGACTGGCCTATAAGACCACCTAATTCTGTTGTCAGTCACCCGACATACCTTGGGGCATAGCACCATCTTAAGTTCACATGTGTCGAGTTCTGGTCTCGTTCCTAGCTGTAGGAAAACCATGCAGTTCTCACGCTGTAGTAACTTAACATGGCTAAGTTTAGTGAAGCATAACGCATGCGTGACGTTACATTGTACACTGCACATCACTCCATAACATTTACAGCAGCAAGAGTATACTTTTCTCACGACTTGTCAAACTTACCACTACAGTCACTCGGTGGTTCGGCAGTCACTGTTAACGTCACTAGAGGGTCCAGCCGTCAAAAATGACAGCAACAATCTTGTTGTTAACTTTTTTATTATTCCGTTTCCCGGTATAGGTTTTGCTATGGCATAGTTTTCGTACTTGCAGGCGTGATCTTTTATTAATGAAACTCAAGTTGTACAGGAATGAGTCTTGCGAGAGCAAGATATCTCGCCCTCCGCCCCCCCCCCCCTCCCTGCAAGATAAGGTGCGGATGTCAGTTGGTCAATATTTCCCACCGTAACTCCTAGGGCTGAAATTTTATGACATCTCAACTTGTTTTTCAGTAGAGGAATATTCTCCTATCTAAATCCTTAACAGCGTGACGGAGGGAAGGGCGAACCAAAGAGCAAACGACCAACAGCGGTGTATTATTATGTAGTGGATTGCAACGTGCATTATAACCCACTTAATTGATGATATGCAAGATATTTTGCAAAGCGGGTACCAAGTTCACGGACTTTGTATTTCACTTACTACCGGTTTGCATAGCTGATGCTAACCTTGTTTAACCTGAGATCGCCGCACTTCTCCCAGTATTAGGCGAATATTCCCCAGAAGTTTCACACGGACACGCCACACTCCCCACACTGTGTGACCCTTCCATGTGTTAACCAAAGGCCTCGCGAGACGTGTCACACGCTCGCTTTGTTTGCCATGTTATTGTGAGCAGAGCAGAGTGTCAATCATAGTCGTTCAGCAATCACTCGAGTGTTCCAATTCGCTGGTTCTGAGTGCATTCACACCCACGGCCCGTCCATACAATCGAGCCAAGAGGTGCTTCAGGCGAAGTGCTGTTCTCGCCATGTGCTCTCTCTCCAAATGCTAGCAAAAGACGACGTCTTTGATTCCATATCGGCGCGGGCCGAATTTCGAAGTTTTTCCGAGAAACGGAAGTGATGCATTTGCTGTGTTATATATGTAAAAGGGATTGAATTGAGTTAGGAAAATTTCAAACGAAATAGTTTAACTCCGCATAGCAAACGAGCTATGTAAGTTTCATATTTTACTGCTGAATATTAATGCAGCCTTCTATGATTAATATATTTATGATCATGCAAAAAATATCATCATGAATCATTAATTATTCATTAGAGCACCTACCATGCTGCCTTTTAATTACTACACCACATAAACACAACTACGGCACTATTTACCTCAACTCCTTACAGTATATTTTTAGAAATTATTCCCTAAATTTCGACTGATAGCTCTTCTCCAAGCTTAACAGAAAGTAAAGGCATAATTCACTGGAATAGTTGTCATTTGTGTGTAAAACATTTTCTATTCAAGGTGTGCAAATGAATTTTTATCAATCGATCGAATTTAATAACTCTATCTATGTAAAGCTGAACCATATATCAAAATTATTTCTTTCGCACCGTGCATTATGGTAGTATTCATGCCCAAAACTTGTTAGTGAAATTAATACGATTCATTTTTTCTTCTTCATGGATCCCGATCTGGTTCATACTCCGGTCTTTCTTGTTACTCTTGTATTATCATATATTTTAGTACTTTCATCTCAGCTGAAGTTTAACCTTACACCGTCTTCTATTACTCAAGTCTTGAGGGCGGAAGAAGAGTCATGTGGCCACGTTTATGTTCAACACCAGCTTTGCATATGTCGTGGGCGTTTGATGGATTTGCGCGATCGATCGCGCTGCGCAATTGGTGGATGCTGTAGGTATTAGGCCGTAATTTCGGGTAAGTTGAACTATATTCGGGTTTAATGTCGGGTAGGTTAGGGGAGGCAAGGACTGTTTTTTTTTTCATTTTAAAATTTGAACGATCCACCGATTGCGCAGCGCGATCGAATGATCGCGCAAATTCATCAAACGCTCACAACACATATATCTACAGTAGAAATCGGGATTATATATATATATAGTTATATATATTATATATATTATATATATATTATATATATTATATATATATTATATATATATATGGGATTGACAGCCCTATTTTTCCGGCGCCTTACAAGGCTCTTACCTGCAGGTGGCCCTAAAGCCCAGTTCACATTGAGGGCTGTGCCGCGCGTGGCCAAGCACAAGTTAGGCATTACTTTGGGATTTTTCCGAACATCTTAGTATTTCGTTAGGGATTTTTGATGACTGTAAAAAGCCAGCTGATTTTTTTCCCGGTTTTAATATTGTGTATGGAATCAGTAACCTATTCGTAAGCTAAACTTTTTATAAATATTTCAAAATGCCACCGATAAAACCAGTCACGGTCACTGTGCGTACTATGGCCCGATTGATACCAGTTCGCTACCCGCATGTTTTAATCGCCACACCACTGGCCGTAGGGCTAGAAAGTAATCTCGATTAAATTGGAAATTAAATGGAGACCGCTATCTATTTAATCTCCAATTTACAAGTTAAAACTAAGTTCTCATTTGTAAGTGGCGAACTGACATCAGTCGGATCATTTTACTCTGTGTGACTGTGGATGGTTTCCATTGTTGTTTGCCCTAATCGCTCATATCTTAAAAATCATGACTTATTCAAATATCGTATACCGGTTCTTTTTTTATGCAGACAAATTTCAACCATAGGTAGAAAAACTCAAAATAAATCGATTTTTATGATTGGCAAAATTCCCCAAACTCCTTAGTTTTCCAGTTATAATGACTGAAAGAAATGTAAAGCTTTAAGCAGGATACTACGTGTGCGCCAATGTTAGCGCTAAATTTGATCGTTCAGCACGTTTTCCGACCACATTCCTGCCCATGCGCTTACAATGAATCGATGTTGATGATTATTTGGGCGAATGACATGGGGATTATTGAGCTTGAGCCCAATGATATATAATCATTGTGAATGTTAAAAACTCTATCGCGAGTAAAATACGCTTCATCTGTGAAAATAATCAGCTTGGAGAAGTTGGAATCCCTTGTTCGCTGCTGCATGAAGCACTCTGAAAATTGTAGCAAAGGTCCAAAATCTGCTGACAGCAACCGCGACATTTTTTTGGAAACGACGCGGATGTAAGCTCTGACGACGTAGTGTCCGCCAGACAGTAGTATGATTACGTTAAATGCTAAGTGTGAAACTGCAGATATTCTTTCTAACCATGCAATACTTGCAGTTTTTATTGTAAAAATAATGTAAACTGCTTTGGTGGGGTCGGAAACGTGCTGAACTGTCAAAATTAGAGCTAACTTTGGCGCGCACGTAGTATTCTACTTAAAGCTTTAAATTTCTTCCAGTTATTGGAACTCGAAAACTAAGGTGTTTTGGGCATTTTATCATTCGTGAAAATCGATTTATTTTGAGATTTTCTCCCTATGGCTGAGTTTGTCCTCATAAAAACACCCGATATATTCATAATTTCATATGTTCTTTGAACGTTTTCCAAAATCCCAAGATTTAGGCAACTGACGACATTGTGGGAAAACTCCCAAAGTTAAGATGCCCTGTTGCGTGGCTACGCGCTGCACAACCCTCAATGTGAACTGGGCTTTAGAACCACACTACCAGTAGCCATGACGTACAGCTGACCAGCCAGCTCCTTGTCCAAAGCAGTACAGTCTTGCACAGAAACACCGATCACGACCGCTTACAGATTATGGCAGCCCTTCTCATCCGGAAGCGTCAACCAAGGAATAGTAACCAGCCGACCGAATCAAACCACATCCTTCAACTTTCTGACAAGACTGTATACAGTGAAACCATCGACTCCAGCAGCATCCAGTAACTTTTTACCGCCAGCAGAGGGAGGCGCATACGCTTTTATACTTTATAGACTTTCCAAAATTTATTTTGAAAAATAGGTTACATTAGTCCTGATGATGGCAGATGTTGCCGGAACCGGTAGACGAGATTATTACAATGTTGCATAGGCGAATT